>UELU01136760.1:0-47079 GCA_900490025.1 Megastigmus dorsalis | reverse complement strand
ATATACGAATTTGCTCGGGACCCATACCGTGATGGTATGGATTCCGAGCAAACACGGTACACCGGCGTCCAGTGCTATACTCGTACCGTAGATAGTACTAGATTGATAGAGGATAGTACTGTCAGAGCACGCAGTTGTTACGTTTATAGTACTACATACTGCCATGCGAGATCTGTAAAATTTTATACGGTGTTGGCACGCCTTGCGCACTAGCATAGTACAAGAAATTCATATGCTACGATAGCAACAACTGGCCGTGCGATAATCGCTTGATTTTTCTCTCCGTGTATAAACATCATTAATTTAAACTACACTTGCCGTGACAAAATTATGTAGGACAATTATTAATCAATTATCATTTTATTAATATGTGATCAATAATTAATTTGAAAATCGTGGAGAAATAACTCCTTTCAACCGCATTGAATCGATAAAACTGAAAAAGTAAAAATTAAGTAATAATATTACCTTGTCGCCTGTCGGCTACGTAATATCCCTGAACTTTAAGATTACTGAGCACAATGACAGCATCGTCGTCAAAATCAACGTCGGGCAATATTGAAAATCTCGCTCCATAAAATTCCGCGACGATATCGAACATCTCGTCGTCCGCGACACCGAATTCAGCCTCCAGCCTCCGATACGCCGGTATCAACTCCTCGTATAGAAATGCCTCTTTTCTAAAAGTAACTCCACTGTCAAATATAATTCTCTGTATTTCCGAGGCCGGTAGCAATTTCGCCACCAAATTCAAATGCTCATCTCCCGCGTCGCGCTTTCTCTTGATCACAGCCTCGACCTTCATAATGGTACTGCCGTAATTCTCGCCCGGTGGTAGCAGCGATTCCGTGGTATACTTAACTACAACGAGATCTTCGCCCAGTTTCTTTCGCAGCAGCGATTCCAGATCCCGTAGCTCCACTTTGTAATGCTTCGTCAAGTCTCCCATTTCTTTTCTCGATGAAAGCAAGTGCCGTACTTATGTATGTACCTGTACAGTAGAAGTTCTGGACTGTCGTTATATAGTATACTGACGAATCCGAGGACGAATCGGTGTCGGCAATGTCTCAATGGCTACTGACTGGATCGCGCTTTTGCTTTGCACAGCGCGTGCAGACGCGGCCAAGTTCTACCCGATGGGGATAATGAAATTTTTATAGAGATGGAAGCTAGAAGATGAGCAGCACAACTCCTATGATAATGGTAAAAGAACGCTTGTTCGCAATTATAGTGACACGGCAGATATAAATAGTTGTAAAAAAGGTGATTTATTATTGGAGATAAAATGATTTATCGCTTCGATAAGGGTCGCAAATACGTCGCGCGATAGTGACGAGGGATTTATTATTATTATTATTATTTGCAAAAGCGTAATGATGAAATTGGCCGGTTAAGATATATAGGTATTACCGATAAACAGTATACAGGTATAGGGCGAAAATGCTGGTAAAGCCGTGCTCTCGAATACCCTATGCGTCGATTGGGTGAAAGTATAAGGATATCTCTCGTTAGTCGTTTTAGGGAAGACGATCTCCTCGCACGTAGCGCCGAATTCGTGGCAAAAACTGAAAACAGGATAAATAACAGTTGTCCGAAATCGGGAGAGACGCTCGTACAATGCGCTGATGTAAGTATATAAGCTAATACTGAACGAGCGGCGAACTTGAAAGAGTCACTATAAGTGGCCGTCCAGAAATTATGACATTGACTTCAAAGCAAATAGGTTTTTGCAGATATGATTTTAAATATACATCCAACTATGAATAGACTAAATTTAAACTTGTACCGATCCTCGTTTCTTGGCGGACAAACACAACTAATTAAGTGCTAATCAAATTCTCGTTAAAAGACGAAAAACAAGAGAATTTTTTATACATTTATATATTTTTGTTATTATATAATTATGCAATCGATACGAACACACAAAATATGCCTATCATAAGATAGGACTTATCATCTATGTAGTTTGTCATAAAAATTTTAAGTTTGCTATAACTACGTATAATATCTCCCCGAAACTAAAACTTTTCATATACAGCTCGATAACAATGCTGAAATATGTTACACAACCAAAAGCGTTTTCAAAAGCGTCAAGGGATTTGTTCATTTACATATAAATTTAACTGGCCATTTTAGTGGTTCAGTACGACCCAAGTATCGAAGGACATAACCGAACATCTGAGCTACACATCTATAATACCTAATTATTCTACAGAATAATTACGTTTATAAAATACGTGGGTATACTGTTATACATATATGAATGCTGATAGAAATCGTGCTTTAAATTGAGTCCATCTATAGGTAGGACTAAAAAAGATTTTCCTAGTGGAGCAGATGTCATAATATGCAGATAGCAAAATATGAAATCAGCTAGTTTTATTGAAACCAGCCTTTCTCGTCGTACTTATTTACACACCTGTGCAGCCTCTCGAAGAATAAAGAATTAAAGCTCTGAAAATTCAAGAGCATCTGCATATCACCTGTCTTCGATTCTTCCACATTTGCTGTCATAATTTTCAGTAAGAACGGACAGTGTCCAAATTCTTTAAATGCATCAATCTTGAGTTGCGCGTTAAATTTGTCTCTTCCAAAAAGCTCCAGGTTGCATTTCAGTCTTTTTAGTGTACCGATAAAACTGCCGTAGTAATGATCGATCATCTCCTCGAAATAGTCCTGCATGACGTCGCCATTAAGATTGGTCATGAGGAAAAACGTTAATTCGCGCAACGGACTCATAAAGAGGAAATTCTGGAAGTCGAGGAACTTGATGTCAGCCACCTGACCTGTCTTTGGATCCTTTCGGAACATGTAGTTGTTGACCCAGAAATCGGAATGAATGATCGTGGCCCAAGGCTCGACTGGTGGTTCTGTCATTAATTTCATTATATCCTGGGTCAAAATTTTCTCGATGGCTTCATAATGTTTCGACATTACGGGGTCTGCGCGCGCCAATTCCAAGAAAGCTGAAAGACTATCTTCAAAGTGTTCAGTTTGGATATCGATGCATTTAGCGCGAGCTTTGACGGTTTCAAAGTATTCAGGCTTGTGGCGTTTCAATGCTACACCAAGAGCGTGGAAACGGCCAAGTGCGACAATGGCAATTCTTGCGTGCGGTAAATCCAGACCTGTAGATGGAAATTTATAAATTATTATTTTTTTCCTTTCATATAAAGGAAGCTTTGTAATCAGAAAACGACATTTTTAAGGATTTCTGCATAAAAATAATAAACGTTTTTATTTTCGTATATGTACGTTGTGCTAGATCGAATTAATGTATTTTTACAGATAAAAAAAAATTGTAAATGATCTTTATTACGATTAGAATTGGGAACAACTATCTTATTTACAGAAAATGCCGCATTATTCACCGGCAAGCAAAAAACTACTTTTCACTAGCATAGCATATCTAAAGACTTGTAAGCATCCTCCTTCGCCATTTTTTCAAGATGTACTTTTGTTAAATCTGATTTCACAACGCGGAAATCATTTTAACGTGCACAAATTAAAAAATACAAAAATGCATGTCATTAAACAATGCTCGTATAAAAACTATTTAAAATGTCCTTGCAAGAAAATTGCGACACAAAACATCATTTACTTAACCTTGAGGCTGCTGTAAGAAAACAACATCGTACAAGAGCCATTATATTTATAAATTTATAAAATTATTCGTAAGTTTCATTCCGATTGGTAAAAAAAAAATAATTATAATTAAAAAGAAAGTTTAAACTTTATAAAAACATTTCCATTTTTAGTATATTTTTTCCATTTTATACTGAATCTAATCATTTTCTATTCCCAATATATTATGTGTATTACCGATGGAACAAGACAATACGGAGTGAAATCCTTCTATGTTTGTTAATAGACGCGAAGAAGTGTTTTCATCATGAATTATCGATTTATAGGGTGAAATCTTAGAATTATAGAAATATATTATTGTTCATTTAATTATACATATGAAATATAATGACTATCATGCAGTATAACATTTATTCTATAATACATTATTGTAAAAAACAATATAGAGAAATATACATTACATTTCAATATACGATATGAGTATATATAAGAATCATGAATTAATATAAAGTTGGTACTTAATAATTTGACCATGAGTAATTTTATCGTAAAAGTAAAACTGGAATTTGCAGATAAGTAAATTTTGCGGAAAATATTACCTTGTCGTCTGTCAGCTGTGTAATATCCCCTAACTTTGAGATTACTGAGCAGAATGACAGCATCATTGTCAAAATCAACGTCGGGCAATATTGAAAATCTCGCTCCATAAAATTCCGCGACGATATCGAACACCTCGTCGTCCGCGACACCGAATTCAGCCTCCAGCCTCCGATACGCCGGTATCAACTCCTCGTATAGAAAAGCCTCTTTTCTAAAAGTAACTCCAGTGTCAAACATAATTCTAAACAGCTCCGTGACTGGCAGCAATTTAGCTACCAAGTGCAGATCTTCCTCATCAGCGTCATGCGTCTTTTTTATCACAGCCTCGACTTTCATAATGGTACTGCCGTAATTCTCTCCCGGTGGAAGCAGCGATTCCGTGGTATATTTAAGCACAACTAGATCAACACCGAATTTTTTGCGCAGCAACGGTTCCAACTCCCGCAACTCCACTTTATAAGTTTTCGCTGTGTCTACCATTTTTGCTTTGCAAACCAAAGTCGTACAGAAAGAGCTGTTGCGCGTTGAATTATTGCCGACGATGCCTCAACAGCTACTGACTGAATCACGGAACTCGGTTTGTTTCACGTATCGCCTGTAAATTGCACCTATTACATGCAGTCTAGCATAGCGCACCAATAACGTAGAGACACCGGTTTCATATTCATTTTTGTATGCCAATGGAAAACGTGTACAATCTTTGTATCTTCATATTTCTAATCATTAAAGAATTTATTGATAAGAGCTATATCTATTGCAAGAGTTAATAAACAAATCTGACTTTTAATTGTGTAGTAGGAGTTAAAACAAATGTTAGATTTCGCAAAACAAATGCATTATCTATGATTGTGAACAGCTATTTAAAACTGAACATAATCACTACTTAATTCATTGCAATTAAAGTGGACTTCATCATAATGGACTCGACATTGATTCTCAGGTAAATATACGAGTTGAAATAAATATAGACGATAGCTTTAAGTATCGAGAACTACTAAAGTGAAGTTTATGTAATTTGTTAAAATTTGATTTTATATTTGTTTCTTTATTAAGGTAAATCAAGCAATACCTATTCTAAAAAAATTATTAAGAAAATTTAGGCCATGCACTGATTCAATGTAGCCTAAATCTATATATTTAGGCAAAAATGCTTGAAAACATTTAACGTTATTGAAAATTCGGTAGGGTTACAATGTTTTTTCACTGTGAGCTTCGTAAGTTTCGCAATTTTTAGAAGAAAATTAGTTGTTGCAATAATTTTGTTGCCGAGTCATTATATTATACGATATCTTTCAATAAAATATAAATTAAGGCAGTTAATAAAAGATTTCCAAAGCAGGATATAAATATGTAATTTTTATAAATATTAATGAAGCTAACAATCATTTAAAAAATCTGTAAATCCATAAATATATTTTATATTTGAAATATATACTATACCTATAAAAATGATAAATTAATTTGGAGGAACCTACGTGACAATGAATTTGCAGCGGTTTTTTTAATGCAATTAATCCATTTGTAAAATACTTTATGGTCATCAGCACCGCAGTAATGATATAAACATTCTGTGGTTCAAGTTTCACACAATTCCATTGATAATTTTCAGTTGATGTCGCCGAAAATCTCGTAGATAAAAATCGCTATGAATTATGAAATAACTTTTCGACGACAAAAATCTCTGCGAATTGTGGATGAAATTTCATGATACTTGAACCACGTAATGATTACATCATTATCGAGATGGTGAGAGAGTTTTTTCCAAAAATTAATCTACCTTTATAGATTTCCAAACAGATGCCCTTAAACGTAAAAGAAAAACTAAGAACGTTGTATCACTTCCGTAATGAGTGCATCACAAAACAGTATGCACAGTGCAGTACAGATACAATCTGATAAAATAATATTATAATATTGGCGCAATATTGACTAAATCGTTTTTACAAAATCAAATCCATTTTTTGTTAGCATAAATCTGTACAATTTGCTTCATCCTGAGCTGGCAATCTTCGTTTGTTGAACTCGTTACAACATTCTCCCCTTCTCGTAGCTGCATTATTTTCGTCATAATCGCTATATGGAAAAGTTCCTTGGCTGCATCGATCTTTAACCTCTGTTCGAAAGATTCGCTAGAAAACAAACTGGTGTCACATCCCAATTCGTGCAAAAACTTGATCCCCTCGGCTTTGTAAAAGTGCAGCATCTCGTCGAAGTGGCTGTAGCCTTCCTCCATGCTGGTGCAAAGAAAGAATACGAGATCGGTCAGTGGACTGGATAAGTAGCTCATTTGGAAATCAAGAATCCTCGCATCATCGACGTTTCCGGCATCGTCGCGATGGAAGAGCACATTGTTCAACCAGCAATCGCTGTGGACCATGCAAGCCCAAGGATCTTCCGGTTCCAAAGTCTCGAACATTTGCCGTATTCGGTCTATATTGCCGGTTGCCTTAGCTGGCTCGTAGTAGTGAGCCACTTCGGGATCTTTTTTCACAGTTTCTAATACTTGTTCAAGTATTTTCATCGAAGTCTCCTCGTCTATGTTAAGCGGAACAGCATAAGTTTTTAAGCTTGCCAAGTACGACGGCTTTTTGTACTTTATCGAGAGCCCGATCGTGTGGAATTTCGCTAGAGCTGTTAATGCAGCTTTCAGATGGTCTAGATCTAAACCTGAAATAAAAAAACAATAAAATAAAAAAATAAATAAAAAAGATGAGTCTTTTTAAATATTCTTTTTTACTTTTGGAACTAATCGTGCTAAATAAGGTGAAAGTACCTATTATAAAACACGATACTATTATACCTCGATTAATTTTATATTTATAGATAGTAATAGAGTATATCTTCGAATAAGATATGTTCTTTCGAAGTACAAATTTATAGAAAAAATACACTACAAACATTTTGCTAATACACATAAGCAGTAAAACAAAGTAATAAGTAAGTAACTAACTCGAGTTCAGAATTTTAAAGGGATAAAAAGATTCTTCACTATCCTGGACCTTATTATTATAAATAATTGTATGAATTCTAAACTTAAAATGTTTTAACTTGACCTGTTTATAAATCTGAATTTTTATATTTTACATTATAAAAATGAGTATTGTGACTATAATAGCTAGAAATGATAATCATAATTGATATGAATAACTGATCCAAGTGGCTTAATAAGAAAATTTGTAGTAACTATTGAGAACACATATAATGAATTTACTTTGCTATATGAATGAACCTTTTAAAACTAACAGCGTCAATTGATAATGTCAGGGTGTATCAAGGCCACATCGTTGAACGGAGATGACACTGCAGCACGCAAATTCAAATCAATATTATCACGTACCTGAAAATTGAATAACAAATACCTTCTAGTTTCACAACAGATTGCATCTACTTCTTTCACATTAATTTAATAATTCGTATGTCACAATTATTTGTATAGGTATACAAAATTGTAATTTTATTTGTACAGATATACAAATGAATATGAGACGTACGCGAATTATTAAATTAATAAGAAAAAAGTAGTTTCAATTAATCTGTTGTAAAACTAGAAAGAGTTTTTAATTCAATTTTTTTTTTTTTTTTTTTTTCAAATTCAGTACAAATCTAAAAGTTAAGTTTGTTCAATTGCATGGTACTAGTTCGATCGCGACTGGTTCTCTTATATTACTGACTTACAGATAACTGGCAGTTAATATTACATGCCTTTAATATATTGCGAAATCATTTGGTTTTTAAATTTAATGGCGTTTACGCCGAATCATTAATTGCAAATCTTCGCGAAGAATTTATGACACGTTTAATGATAGCTTGTATTTAATTAGCGATAAAAAATCGTTTAAATAATTTTAAATATACATAACCAAATGCTTATACACTACTTCAAATATATTTAAAAGTACAATATTGCTTCTTATGCAAATTGTTACAATAAGGTACAAATCAGTGCACGCCACCATGAACCGCTATTATAAAATTACTCCACGAAATGTAAATGTAATGCCCCACATAAAACTTTTTAGTTTTTTTACCTTTAATTTTTGCGACCGTTAACTTCTATGGGGATTTTAAAGATCAAAGAAAACTATGATATCGGTATCTAGTCCATTTCACAATTTTATTACGTATTATGTGTTATAGGAAATCAAACATTGCGACTGGTATTATTCATAATTCAAATGTCTTTTCGTAACTGAAGCTTAAAATTCTGTGCTGTTCCATTCGTTCTGTCACCCTAAGTCACTGTAATTAAGCAATTGTGCAAGCACTAATTGTGTAACGCTCGCTATCGCAGAATTACATTTTGCAATTTAAACATGAGGCATGCATCATCATCGAGAAATCCTGTAATTGGTTCGTAAATTGCTGCTTCGTTCAAAGTATAAGAAGCTTTGTGTAAAAAGTTACATGTAAAATAAAGTGTATTGAAGACTCGGCAAGCGTTGTTACAAAATCATATACTTCTGTTGGCTACTGTATTTTCCCGTTTTTATACCCTTAACTTCATAATAAATGTTTCATGGCTGCATTTAAATGTTCTGGGTTTCTGATGAATGAAACTATATTTCATTGCGGCAGCATGCAAAATTACGGCATGCAAAATTCATTTATATTTATAAATAAATTATTAAAAAAGCTATTGCATTAGAAGCTAGTGTATAATTGAAGAAAATGGACAATGAAAGAATAATATTTAAAATTTGCATGTATAATGATCAAAGAATATTGATGAGAGTGATAAATGATAAAAGCATTATTTGTTTTGATTTACCTTTTACGTAGAACGAAATGCGTCAAACCAACTCTTTAAACTAACCGAATACGACTTTTTATTCAGATGGCAATTAGTCACGCTACCTTTGATGCAAATTTTATTCGTGTATCATCAAAATTGATTCTGTTCAATAACTTTATCAATTATTTATTATTTTGTATTACTGCTATAAATTAATACGGTTACAGGATTGCCAGAAATACTAGAAAAATTATTATGCTTAATTATAAAATTTACTATAATTATAGAGTATACTATATAAGTATAGTTATACTATAATTATAGTAAATTTTCACTCATAAGTCTAATGTGTGGTATGACAACTGTTGGTGTACGTAAACTTGCATTTAGAGAGTGTTTTTCTCGTCGGTTCAACGATATTAAAATCCGTTACTCTCGACCGCGCATGCCGTTTGTTGCGCTTACACGTATCTCGTAACAACCTCGATCAGCCATTGCGACCATTGATACTTAGCAGACTCTCCCCGTATATTCTTTCGATGGTAGACATTTTCGAATTTTTCAGCCATGTTTGACCTTAAGTAATTATAGTTTGTTTATAGATATTAAATAACTTGGTAATATATTTTTAACGATAGTGGAGCGATGACATCTCGAAGATGCAAAATTTATCATTTCCAAATATTCGATTGTAAAAATGTTTGCAATTGCTTAAATAAAGAAAAAAGCTGGACAAGGTACAAATTTAATGACTAGCGAGACTCGGTAACTTTGTATCCAATCCTAGAACCCTTTAAATTTAAAAAACTCACTACCGGATAAATAATTGTACAGAGTAAAAAAAGTTAAGAAGTTATGCGATCGGCGTTGCCATTTAATTAGCCAAATAATATAAAGGAAAATATATCGATCAAAAGTTTCAATGGGACATAATTGATTAAAACATTTTATACGTATAGATAATAGATATACACAATGTTAAAACATGTTTTTAGCTCTCGATATCTCTAAAACTATTAGGTATTTTTGGACTACGTGTTCGGAAACACTTTTGTTCAGAAAGTCATCAACCACATTATTTTACACTTTCAGCAACTTTGACCGGGATTATGTTTCCATAATAAGTCCCTTCTTGAAAATTTTCATTTTAGAGAAAGTCACATAGTAAAACTTATTTCACAATATTTATTGTTTACATATGGCATGTGTAGTACTCGTCACTTTTAATACACAAAATAAAGCATTTGTAACAAAGTAAGATCATAAAAATAATATGTTCAATACTATGATCTAAATGGAAATTCAAGTGCTACTACTTAAAATTTGTTAAATATACGCTAGTTTTATAACTATAATTGTGACGTTATACTTAATTTAGTAACAACCCGTATTGATTTTAAAAGATAAAATTGCTGTCAATATCCGGACAATCAATTACTTATTCTTCAGAACAAACTTACGGAATAGATAAATAATTATGAACCTATAAGTAAGGTAAGGAAACACTTACGGGTAAATTGAATCTTAGTTAATCTGTGAACTGGATGCGGGTCCTAAGATTATTGTGACATTACAGTATATAATTATCGTGCAAAAGAGAATGGTAAACTTCTGAGATAACAGCATAAACTAAAGTAAACAATAAAACAAGTAAAAAATATGGTTATATTGAATTGAAAAGTTTTTTTTATTTTAGATGTACTGTTTTATAAGACGTCATCTCTTTCATAAAGAAAATACTGTGACATAAATTTAGGAATAATGCAACTCAGCCAAGGCGTCTTGGTAAATTGTTAATAATGTTTGTTTTAGAATCTTGTTAATTTAAATTACTTCAATTTAGCCTGAAGAGGGAATTAAAATAGATTCCCGAAAGTCAAATATACAAAGTTTGCCAAAGTATTTTAAACCCTATCATTTCACCTATTATATATAATAAGGCAAGTTTATTCTTGTCACTTCATAGCTGATTCATAGGTTCATAAGACAAAATGCTACAACTCCTGTAAAAATCTACGAAATTAGTGAGCCAACCTTTTTGTCTATTCCCCATATAATATCCTTTGATTTTCAAATTCTCCATCAATATCACGGCATCGTCATCCACTTCAGTGGCATCGGCACGCAACGACAGTCTCGATCCATAAAACTTGGGCGTAAGGTCGCAAACCCCATCGTACAGACTCCGATAGGTCGGTATCAAGTCCTCATAAAAGAATATTTCCTTTTTGAACGTTATCGGGGTTTCGAAAATCCGTCTGTACCTCTCCGTAGGAGGAAGCATTTTGGCCACAACGTTCAGCTCCTCCTCGTCCGCATCTGCTTTTCGCTTGATCGTCAAGCGCACTTTTAAAATCGTACTCCCATAATTGTCGCCGCTTTTCAAGAAAGACCCGACCTCGTAGCTCGCGACTCTCAGCTCGTGGCCCAGCTGTTTTTGCAGAACCGACTGTGGGTCGCGCAGAACGATCTCGTACGCGATTTCATCTGCTCCGCTCATCGTTCCTTCTCGCGCTCTCTGCAGTGGCTGTTGATCAACTGGCCGAAACTGCATGTGCGTCATCGGTGTGCTGCCGGAGAATCAACTGTATATGCCCACTGACTACAGTAGTGCTATACAACGATCATTTTTATCCTAGCTGTTTGTGCAGGATATTACTTCTGCAGCCGACGTCAAAATAATGGAGCAGAGCGGGACGGAATATTGAAAGCTTTTTTAGTCTAATAGTTTATTTGATCTTTTCGCTCACATGTTCTAACTTGCATTAGCTGCCTATAATATATAGACACTTTTATCATCATCTACAAAGAAATGAAAAAAAAATTGAGAAACTTCCTAAACTCAGCAAATAATTTTATTCCTTAATTTATCAAAGCAAATATTTGTTCAAAATTTAATTTACCACTTCAACTATAGCAAATAATAAAATATTAACTGTTACGTATGCAGAACTATGCTAACTGACGACTATCTGAAGGGCATAATCCTAAATACTTACTCATTCGCAGTTATTCTAAAATATACTCCACTAATTTTTCTTCAACTTAACTTGCTTCAACACTTGTTTCCCAACATTTCAACTAATAATAGCGTTTCATTTTTTTTCAACATCAACATCTTTATACTTCTTTACCTGATAATATGGAGCTGCCAGATGAATAAATAATAGAATAATTTTCTAATCTTCACGTCTTGGAGAGCTTTAAATGCCATTTTTACCCTCCTTGCGCCGGAACATTTTCTATTAAGCACACATATGGTAACCAAAATCGATTCTAAGATATCTACTGGTTTCTGACTTTGACCATCTTATAGTGTAAGCTTTAGCCTTCTTCTCTGTCACTGACGTATTTCGAAAGTTATAAGAAAAAATGTACTGACAAAAATACTTGGTTTCTACGATATATCTTGTCAACTGGTACAAGGGATTAATCAACTCTATTTCTATTTGGATTTCGAACGATACTTAGTACACGTATTTATTAAATTAAAATTGTTACTTGCTTGTAAGTATTCCAGACGAAAAAAAACTGAACCCACGAATATTTTTAGAAAAACCATTTTTAAAATATTACTTAGTCGGTAACTAACACTTCCAAAAGATTATATTGGATGCGAATATGCGCTGATGTCAAAAAACTACTTTTTCCATACAGATAAATAAAACATCATGTTTACGTGAATTTATGCAAAGTGTTCAATAACACCCTTCGTTCAATTTCGCCCCAATCTCCCCTATTTATTAAGGATATGTGCCATGGTCGGAAATATACCTTACCGGTTTTTGCATTTAAGAAAATATGGAAAGTTAGGACCTCGGTAATAATAGACTGTAAACATTACGTGGTCCATAGTTTCACGAAATTCCACCCACAATTCACAGAGATTTTTATCCTTTTCGATCGTAATTCACTGCAATTCTCAAAAAACTCTGCGATTTATGGATGGATTCGATGAAATTGGAATCACACAATGTTTACATCATTCTCAAGGTGCTGATAAAAGATTCTCTTTTATCGTCAATAAATTCTTCAACAACGCAACTCTTGAACACCTTTGTAGATAATCAAAATAGACCCAAAAATTAGTCTTTCGGTTTTGTTGCGAAGCTCAATCACCGCAAGTTATACGTAATATCTATAGGTAGTTGAATTATACAAAACATGGTCGAGAGTCCCATAGGAAACCCGTACCGGCGTAACTTCAGAATTAATGCATTAAATCTTCAATATTATAAATTTCACTACGTCGAATAAAACTTCCAATAAAGTTCTATTTGTATCTGAATTTTGTTTCCGAGCGATTAAGATATTTCATAAATTCAAATTCTTCTAGTCCAATTTGATTTGGTAATCACTATCTGTGATCCAATTAACGTATATAAGTATTTTAAAATTAAAAATCAATTAAGTGTATATGTTGAACTTTTTTCATTGCCAGAAGACGAATCCGATTTTTTAGTAAAATTCTAGGCTGCCTCGGTGTTTCAAACCCAAAATAAGGTAAGAAATGAATTTAAAATGTACAAAAGTGTATATAAAAATGTATCAAAATGTACCAAAGTGTACCAAAACGTAAATAAAGGTTGCGTTTCGTAATTTAGTATCAATAATGATATATTTATGAAATTTTTTGTCGTTTTTGACGAAATGTATCAAACTGTATCTCTAAAGGATTTTAAAAGCAATAATTTTTTTAAAATTACTCCCTAAGTTCAATAAAGTAGTAAGTGCGTAAATCCGTAAAAATCAATGCATATAAGTACGTTGTTTCTTCAGTAAAACTTTGAAATTCACTAATGTAAAGTCAGTGTATTTACAGAGATTTTCACGCAATTGCATACTTCTTACTGTTTTAAATTTAGAGAGTAAAAATTGTTCTATACATATACGTGTACGAAAATAATTAAAATGTACCAAAATGTATATAAGTGTTTCGAGTTAACGAAATAATTATTACGAAATGCAAAATTTGTGTACACTTTGATACAATATCGATCGTACACTTTTGTACACTTTGATGCGTTTTGGTACATTATCATACAATTTAATACATTTAAAAATTTTCACTGGGGTTGCTCGTATTTTTGGTATAAAGTTATGACCGATTCAACACTGGTCGGAACTATACATCCTAATCTTCATTTCTAAACATGTATTAGAAATTAGATCTAGTAAAGCTGCTTTCTTAAAGATCACATAAGATGTATATTGACCGATTTGAAATTGGATCTATCTGGACATGGTAAGTTCCGATATTAATAATATATAATTGGCAACCCATTTTGAACATTATATTCTTCTGTACCATACAAAATATCTTTCCATGAATAATAACTGAATTCGCCGAAATGTTAAACATTTAAAAATCTATGAAAAAATTAAATTTTTACTATTGCTATTTACCCTTAAACTAAAGTAATATTGCTTGTTATAAAAATTATATTATAGTTGCAATCATGAAGATAAATTGATGCATTAAATTGTAAAAAAGAAACAACTAGATGAGATACAGAGACAACATAGATTACAAAGTTTAAAGTAGTCCGTTTAAATATCTTAAATATATTGCTTAAATATTATAATTTATAAAATATATTGTTGAAATAGTTACTGTTGCCATTAAATAAAGAAAATTCATGTAACAAATCTCATCGTTTTTCCCTTAACAGTTACTTATCTAATTTAAATTTTGTTTCTGTCATAAGTAATACTTAAGCTATCCACAACTGTAAACATGATATGACTTATCTTAACCTCAGAGGTAAAGATAATTCTGTGTCCTAAAATAAATTTTAAATTACATTTAATCTAAAATTTAATTTTTTTTATTTAAATATATGTAAAAAGAAGAATTGTATATCGCTTTTTTTTGAATGGATACAGGCGTAAACAAATGAAATAGTTTACTTTAAAATTAATGAATGTATATATATATATACATATATTCTTTTTTTAAGTATACATCATTGATGTACATACACATATGCATATAAGTATATATAGTAAAAAAATATTGTAAAATATTGCAATCTCATTAAAATGCGTTCGAACTGGCAGTTATAACATTCAACAATAATAAAATAATCAAAGAAAATAGATAGTTAAAAATGTTCTTTATCGCACTATATCTTTTGTGTTTATCTTTTTTGTAGAGTTCATTGGATTTGACACTCTAGCCTCATTAGTCCATTGTCTCTTCCACCAGCTTTAGGTGAACTTCTGATAAGCTCTGGAAAAGGAATTTAGTTTTATTATGATGTCAATGTATAAGTGTTCAGAAAACTTGCTTAATGTTACTGATTATCATGCATTACAAGTTAATTTGCAAACATGCAAGTTAATTAATAAGCAATTACATCAAATCAAAAGCAGATTCTAATTATCTTAATGATGATAATCTTAACAGATGTAAAAATGGTAAATAATACACAAAAAATGCATAACATTTTATGATACTAAAAAAATTATGCTTAAACTGAAAAATTATATTTAAACTGTGAATTATGTTTGCCTAATTTAATTATATATATGAGTTGCATACTTAAAATGAATGCGAGCTTAAGTGAATTGATAATGCATATGACTTGAAAAATAATAAAAGGACATTCAAAAATGCTTTACTTGTTAATTAACTATACCAGATCACGCATTTTTTTGAGGACGACGTACAACCGAAATTTCATCCTCTTCAATCAACTTATGATGGACAGCACTAAGAGCCTAGATATTGTAAAGGTTGTTCAGAGAAATTAAAATTAAAATAAAGAATTATAAGATATTATTAGAAAAAAGCCCTTTCCAATTAGATCTAATTAAATTCTTAAGAAATAGTTAAATTTATAAAGTAATCTGTAATGAACATAATATGATATAGGTTTCATTACCTTAAAGTATTTTACAGTTTTGACACGAAGTTCTAATGTAGCATCTTCATCACAGATAATCAATGTACGAGGATGTTGCTGGAATGCAGATACAGTCCACATATGATTGATCCCTTCTTCTATGGCTTTATAAAGTGCAAAAGCCTTATGAGATCCTGTGATTAAGATCATAACTTCTTTGGCATCCATTACGGTACCAACTCCTACTGTCAATGCTTGTTTGGGAACTTTATTAATATCATTTCCGAAAAATCTGGCATTTGCCTCTAAAGTATCTTGAGCCAGGGTTTTAACTCTTGTCCTTGATGTAAGTGATGAGCCTGGTTCATTAAATGCTATATGGCCATCAGGGCCAATTCCTAAATTTTAAATTACAAATGAATAAAAATACAATATTGATCAATTAGAAAAAATATATTTTATATAAAAGATGATAATTTAAATTGAATATGTATCTTTTTAAAATTTATTTAATGTAACTTGTTTTATATAAAAGAATACCTATATTATTCATACCTCCAATAAAAATTTCTATTCCTCCAGCTTCCTTTATTTTTTTTTCAAATTCATTACACTCATAGTCTAAGTCTGGTGCATTACCATCAAGAATATGAACATTTTGAGGGTCAATATCTATGTGTTTGAAAAAGTTATTATACATGTAGTAATGGTAGGATTCTGGATGATCTCTTGGTAGATCAACATATTCATCCATATTGAAAGTTTTCACATACTTGAAGGATATTTTTCCAAGATTGTAATATTCTATAAGTTTCTTATACATTCCGAGTGGCGTTCCACCTACAAACAGAATAAGTCAATTACTTTATTTTGAATTCCTTAGTGTACATTTTAAATCAATTTAAAAATATACCAGTAGGTAATCCAAGAGTAAAATATTTATTTTCATTGGGTTGAAAGTCTTTTAGTCTTTTCATAACATACTTTGCAGACCATTCTGCAACGTAGTCAATGTTTTCACAAATCACCATCCGCATCTTGCTATAATTAAAGAAATAATATGATACTAATGGATAAACAAATGAAGAAAAATTAAGTTTTCAAGAATGCAGCTTATAAAGGCAGTTCAGCGAACTTTAGATAAAGCGGGTGAATAACTCCTTATCAATAAAAAAAGATAGTAATGATTTGATAATAATAACTGGTAATAATTACATGATAATTTGGCTCAATTCAATAGGTAATAGAGCTTCTATAAAATTGATCCTCATTTCATATTTTTTTTTCAAATACAATTAAAAAATATTATGTATTATATTATAAACCAAATCCATTAAATCCATAGATCCGGATGTTGAATTAGTTAGTATTTATATTTCAGAATACAACTGCGTTAACTGCAGTTTTTAATTTAGTTTTTTAAGTTAGGTTGTCATTTTTTACAATGAAAATAGAAATAGCCATACAAGTTTTTATTGTTTATTAAAATTTTTAAGGATCATTGCTACTTGTTTCAAATTAAATGAATAAAATAATATAATAAACTACAATTAGGATATATAAATCTTTTAAAATATTACATAAAATAATATGATTGCATTTAAAAGTTCTGAATCATCTACAATAAGAAAAATGCAGGACTCTCCATTTTATTTTTTGAAGGTCATTGACCTTTAAAAGAAACTTCAATGATATAAAAAAACTTATAAGGTTTTTAAGTTTTTTAAAATTTATTTTGTTTAAGTATCAATTTACAAAACAAAACTTCCAAAACTCTCAAAACAAAAAAGAATTCTTCATACTTTATACAGAATTCAACTCACGTGATTTTTTTCTTACTGCAGCACCGTGAAGATTGAGAACGGAGGTTCAACTGGCAATGAATTGATACCGCCGGCGGTGTATCATCAGCTGACTATACCACAAGATTACTTTACTAACCTAAACTGTACAATTTTTATCGCATTCTCTTGAAAAACATAAAAACATCATTTTACATGTGTAATTACTATACCTACTATTATATAGGTTCTGAGGCTTTAATGCGTCGATATGTGTGCGGTTTCATCACCTCAAAACAATTAGATTTCACTCAATTTTGTTTACAAAGTGATTTTTCCAACAAAATACAATCATAACATGAATACAATTTACAAATAAAATAATTTTTTTTAATTAAAAATTAATAAAGACAAACATATTTTTTTAAATTATTTGTATATTTCAATTGATAATGTAATAAAACATATTTTAAATTATTTTATAAAAATTTAAGGAAATACAGAAAATTTAAAAAGAAACATTTGTATAAACAAATCTTATTCACCTTAAATATTTTTTGCAAACATGTTCTCATGATTCATTTGCATTTTAGTTGTGGATAAATTTAAATAAACCAATAATAAATTAATGTTAAATTTATATTAAAAAAAGAATAGAATTAGAAGAGAATTTTTATATTTACACAATATTTTCCTTATATAGTTACATATAAAATATATCATATTGTCTTAAAAACAATATTTTTTTTCAATTAAGTAAAATAGAAATATTCTAATAAATATTATGATCCTGCTAATCGTTTTTGTTTTCTGATTAAATATCTTTGTAATGCCATATCAAAAACAGGACCTACAGTTCTTTTTTTCCAAATATTCACTTTCTTCTTTTCTTCTGTCTTAGGTTTAACTTCTGACAATTCTGTAGTTTCAGTTTTAGCAACTGTTTTAGGATCTTCATCAATTTGTTTTGTAGCTAGATCTTCAGAAGAAACTTCATTTTCTTCTAATTTTATATCATCAACTTTGTCAGATAATTTTTGTTTTTTTGATGGTGTCTCTGATGAATTTTTTTCAACTTTTTCTACAGTTACTTTTTCAGTACTCTCTTTTTCTTTTTCAAGCTCATGTTCAGATTCAGACTCTGAATCTTCTTGTACTCTCTTACGATACTGTCTCTTCTTTTTCATTTTTTGGATTGAACTACCTTCACAAATATTCTTTTTCTCTTCATTACCTGACTCACTACTTCCTTCAGATTCCGAATCAGTAGGAACAGGATCATCTTTATCAATATTTGGGGGAAGCTCTGCATCATGGTCATTCTTTTCATTGGCATTTTCAGTACTAGGAACTATTCCTAAATCAGCATCATTCTTTTCCACAGTTTGTCTGTACAAATGTCTATAAAATCCAGACATGTCCTTTTGTTTTGTAACTTCTCCTATTGCTTCTAATCTATCTTTATTTCTTTGTTCTTCCTCAAACTTCTTCATTTCTTCTAATTTTGCTTTGTAGCTTGACGTTACGTATCTTTCTTTATCAGGAAACATTGCATCTTCTGCCTCTATTTCTTTTTGGATCATTCTATCTTTTCTTAGTTCATGTTCTTTATTTCGAAGATCTGCACTTTTTAATAAGTTCTCTATATACTTAGCTTTCTTTTCTACTTTCTTAACAGATTTTTCTTGTTCTTTAGTGCGCTCAATTTCATCATAAACTTCATCATACTGAAATATTGTTGGATCTTCTTTCAGTGCTTTTTGCATATTTAACTGTGTTTGTTTCTTGACTTTATTTTTTTCATTTTCTGCTTTTAAAGCTTTTTTCACCCAGTCAGTTCCTTCTTCTTCTTCAGAATCATCATCATTGCCAAATACATTTCCTGCTGTAGGAGCAGATAATTGATTTTTCTTTGGTAGAATAAGTCCATACCTAAAAGAATATGCAATAATATAAAAAAAACTGTGTCACACTATAAGTATGAATAATGTTCATTATGAAAAGAAATTTTATCAATTAAACAATTACATATTTAAACTTTTATAAAGAATGTTTTTCATATAACTAAAATAATATTTATTTTCAAGTAATCTATTTTGTTTTACTTACTGTTTTTTATTAGCCATTTTTTTATTACTTATAGATTTTGTTTACTTTGACTTTACGAATTAACCTTAAAGTTCGTTATAATAATAATGGTAGGTATTATTTTTGTATTTTTCTTCGTGCAGACAGCTGAGACAGTATACAGACAATTCCCAATGCAGACATAAACATTGCCGATTTGCCGAGTGGCCGACAATGGACATTGGACATGACCAAATGACATCAATGATACAATATATGACATTTATGACACCAAATGAACACTACGTTGGCTTATGGCTATCGACAACGCTACAGCATCAAAACCAAAAAATATACGTTCTTACTTGCTCATTCACTGTAGGTAGAACATCTTTGTAATGTAGGTATAATAGGTACAATTAACATCATCAATTATCATCACCATAGACTGATCTAGAGTTCAAATGTTGTACTCTCTCTATTCGCATTTCAAAATTAGCGCCAATGGCAATGGCTTGAAAATATCAACGAATTGTACACGATTGTTGCTTATGTTATGTACATAGATACACAAATACAATGTAAGATATATAGTAATAATAGCCGGCTACTATGTATTAGGCAAACCAAGACGATATCTCGATGCGATCATTACTCGACTTTTGTCAATTTGAAACAATAACGGCTTTATTGTTTTGTTCTTCTACATCTGATTTTCGAAAAACTTTTCTTTTACGGGTAAAAGCTGTTTGAAATGTTTATAAAATAATAATTTATTAACTTGATTCACTTTAAATGCGTCTTACACAGTTTAAACAATTATTTTCTCTTGAAAAAATACCTACAACTTGCTTATTGTGTTCATCATAGAAACTTTCTTTTGTTTTTTATAGTGTTATTTACTAAAAACATTAAAATGACTATTGAAGCTACCATAGTTGAACAGCTTCAAGAGCTTCGAAGATGGCAAATGCAGCAGCAAGAAGAGTTAATACGACAACAACAACAGCAACGAGAAATGTTAAGTAATGAGCAAAATCGTATGTATGATGCTTTAAGCTTGTCAGTTGAAGAAATGAGTCTTACTGATGAATCGTTAAAAGAATTGATAGAAGGACATAAACAAGAGGAAAGAGAATCAAATTTAATAGACTTTGACACACCCGATGAGGAATGCACATCTCCAGCACCTCAAAACAAATGTAATTTTTCACAATATCGTAATTTGAATAAGGAAAATAATAATATTGAAAGCTTGAAAATAAAAGTACCTAAAGTGCAATTAGCTGTAAGAAATACCAAGACTGATCCAAAACCAAATGTAAAATATAATGATTCATATAATGATTATAGTTCAGAATTTTCGGATGACATGCAATCAATTTCTTCTAGAACTTGTCCCAAATTAAAGATTTCAATTGATGAAATTCCAGTACCTTCACCTAAAAAAGATTTTAATGCATTGTTAGAAGAAAGATTAAAGGATTTTGAAGCAGAAACCATTGAAAATAAAAGTAAACCAATAATAAAAAGACCATTTCTTAAAAAGGGTCAAGGTTTAGCAAGGTTTATGCCACATACAAATACCATTTCTGGCAAAATGGCAAAAAATACATCGAGACCTAGAAGTGCATCTTTTTCTACTGCCACACATTCTAGTAGCTTAAAAGCTTCTAAAGCAAATCTTGAAAGATGTAACTCAATGCCAAAATCAAAAAGAAGTGATGTTCTACGAAAATCTATATCAAACCTTCCACCTGTTGCTCAACAAAAATTAACTCTTAAGAATGTTCCACCACCACGAAGAAAAACTCGCAATAAATCTGTTGGTTCTTTGCCAAACTCAGTGGCTCCTGAAAAGAAGAAACCTACAATTACAGTATCTGATACTTCTGATCTTGAAGTTAAAAATAAGAGAGAATTAGAAGAAGTTAGGATATTCGAACTGCTTGAGGATAAAGCAGAAAATTCAAGCTTTTGTTCAACATCGAGTACAGTTATTGCTTTTTTACAACAATCAACACCTTTAAAGCATAAGGCTTTGTTACACAGTGCTTCCAAACATAAAATTTCTCTTAATGATATAGGAGACCAAACCCTGGAAGAGATCGTTCGTGCAACTAAGGGTAGTCAACTTTCATTTACACAACATAAAAATGTTAAAGATCAAAGAATTTCACAATGGGACACCGTTCCAATTTCAAAATTAAAAAATGATAAAACTGTTACTGGTACTGTACTTCCTTATGGAACTGATGTAGATATACAGTATGAAAAATATAATTCTAATCAAGAACTCAGCCAAGTAAGTCTATCTAAGTTTTCTCTAGACATATATAAAAAATTATTTTTTATAATTTTTTCTAAAAAATTAAATTTTAGAAATAATAAAAAAATAAATATTGATTATTAATTGATTTACATCATCAATTATATTTGCTATTGAAAGTTTTTAAATAATTCTTTATTCAAAACAGTTTTTAGATAATCTAATTAAAATTATTATACAATTACTGCACATATTTTGTAAACATTTTAAATAAAATCACAATTTATTTATAGGATGAAAACAACACAAGTCTTCATGTTAGATTTTCTGAACATAATGAGTACAAGACCATGACGGACACTTCCAGTATTTCCAGCGATTCTCAAACAATTATAAATTATATTAATGATAAGGGGGCTTGGTCTGATTGTTCCGTAACTCCAGATTCATCAGATGTAGAAAGCATTATATCATCGCAATTAAAAGCTGATAGTGAGTACAGTGATAAAAATGTTGAATTTATAAAGCCTTATAAAACAAATCAAGATAAGAAAACTGAACAATTCATAAACTATGAAGAAAATGCAGAAGAAAATGAGGAGCAAAATGAACAGGGGAATGAGGAGGAAAATAAAGAGGAATATGAAAATGACACTGAAGAAGATAATGGAACATTACAAAAAGATGATACCATAATTAATGAACGAAATGATAGTACATCATTATTTAAATCTGAGCTTTTAAAAACACGTCTTTTAGAATTAGAACAGGAGATTGAAATTTTCAGAAAAGAAAGTGCAGCTTTAACCCAACAACGGCAAAAACTTCAAGAGGAACGGACAAAATTGCAAGAAGACCGTATTATCATGCAAAGAAGTTTGAAAGAAAAAGAAGAAACTTTAGAAATAGAAAAGAGGAAAACCGAAAACATTCTACAAGAAGAAAGAAAGCGATTAGCCAGAGAAAAAGCTGCTTTAGAAAGCAGAATGAAAGATGCTTGGGAAAAAGCACAGAAAAGTAAACAAGAACGTCTTGAAAATCAGACATTGCGAGATCAACTAGAAGAACTTAAAGAAGAATATAGTCAAAAGGAGAGCAAATGGTCAGCCACTAGCGCGAGGCAGCGTAGTCAAATGAGAGTTTTACAAACGGAAAATTCAAAGCTAAAGCAGGAACTTGAAAAAATTAAGGAGAAAAAAAATGATAGATTAAAAAAGTCGGCAACTTCGTCAAATACGAGAGCCATACATCAAATCAATAAATATTTAGCTAATCGAAAAAAAATTTCACCATTTAAAAATGATGAAATCTTCTGTGAAGACGAGGGAAAAATACCTGATAGTGCTGAAACGAATTACGATATTGATTTAGAGCCTACAGAAAAGAAACCAGATGAAAAACCAATTGAAAAACCTAAAATTTTAAAAACTGCAGAAAGTATTGCAAGAACACGAAATTTATATGAAAGCTTATTAAGAGACGCAACTGAAGGTCTTACAGAACCTCACGTAGGAAGAAAAAATCTTATGAACCAACATGCAGAAACCACGGAACGAACGGTAGAAGATCATGTTGAGGAAGAAGAAATTAATTATGATGTACAATCTGTTCTAGAAAACAAAAATACATCTAAATCTCGAAGTCCTTATTCACCTCGAGTACCAGAGGAAGAGTCGGAAATATGTGACGAGGACACAGATAACAAAGCAGAACATAGAAAGCTTAATAATAATAAGCAAGGTATTAGAGAAGTTCATCATCCTGATGGTCGGGTTGAGTACTGGTATCCAAATGGCAATGTCAAAAAGATCTTCCCCGATAAACATCTTACGAAAATTGTATATTATAACGGAGATGTTCGTGAAACTGACAAAAATGGAACTGTTAAGTATTTTTATGCTGCGACGAGAACTTGGCATACGACGATGCCTGATGGTTTAGAAATTTTAGAATTTCCTGAGTAAGTATAACAAGGTGGAAATTCTCTAAAAACTTTTCTACACTTACATTTTTTTTTTTTTTTTTTGCCAAATAGAGGACGAATTTTATTACCGTTTAAAACAAAATGAAAATTAAATATCAAATAACAATGAAATAGTACTCCCACATGTTTATATTTATAATATGAATCAGTGTAAGATGTGAACAATATTATTGGGATCATAGAAAAACGCATATACTTAATTACCATTAAACCGATTTTGAGTAATTTATGCAAAGCTGCACAAAAGTTTACCTGAAAATTTCAAATGGTTTTTCTTATGATTTAAATTTAACTGTATAATTATTTATTATTTCCAGTGGCCAAGTAGAAAGAAGGTCGAAGAATGGAACTATAGAAGTAGCATTTCCTGATGGTTCTGTGAGAATAGTTCAAGCAGATGGATCTGAAAAATGGGCTTTGCGAGACGGAACTATTGCAGAAACATCAGCCGATGGAGAGAAAATCCTTACATTACCGAATGGGCAAAAAGAAATTCATACTAAAGATCATAAGGTATCCATCAACAATACATTTTTCTTTTATAATTTGTACTTTATAATCGTATGAATAAGCGCGAGCTTTTTACGCTACAAGTTCCCTGATAGAAACATTAACGATATTTTGGCTAATTATTGGTTAATTTTCTAGTTAAAGTCGTCACGCTAAATTTATTACGTTGTTAAAGATAAAAATTATTTTTTTCATTAGAACATTGTATTCTATTGGCAACAACTGAAAATATGATCATAATTTTAAATACTTTTAATAAGATTTTAAGATTTATTTCGGCTGAAAATGCTTTTATTTGAATAACACGTTAACGAACAAAAATGGTTAATTTTATACCAGGGTTATAGAAACCAAAAAGAGAGTTTATGATCGATAAATTATTTTTTTCCTATGTTTTTTAAAAATATTTTAAGAAAATAAATACATGTAATACTTAAGTAAGAAATTATTTGAATATATTCTATAAAGTAAAACAAATTAACAGTTTTATATATAAAAAAGAAGAGCTGAAATAAAAAAAGTGAATTTTAATGAACAAAAACTAAGCTTAGTGTGTTGCCTATATGAAAAAATGTAAAATCAGCATGGTTATCTTAATTTTGAACAAGTAAAATCAAATACTATAATAATTATTTTATAAGCTGAGTTTCGTTAATTAGTTACTGTTTGCTGTAACTAATTAACGCAACTCGGCTTTTAAAAAACCTATTAGATGTATACCTAATAGGTTGTTATCATTAAATGGAAATGATAATCTCATTTTACGCATTTATTTCAGAGGCGAGAATATCCCGATGGGACTGTAAAACTTGTATACCCTGATGGAATGCAAGAAACACGATACGCTAATGGCCGAATTCGTCTTAAAGATAAAGATGGTAATCTCGTAATGGATTCTCAATGACTAAATAATAATTACCTAAGACTGATAGTATTTGCATGTACTTGGTTGTAATTAAGACATAATATAGACTATACTATGTGAAGAATTCTTCATGCTTAAACTGAAAGTGCTGTGTAAAGTATCTCTACAATTATCATGTAAAATATTATTGTAAAACTAGATAAGAAAAAAGAATTTTGTAATTTTTATATGAAGATAAATACATTTTATAAACATATCTCTAAAAATATTTATTTCGGTTTTCGGACTTATTTCTTTATTAGACATTTTAAATTTTTACCTTACCTAAAAAGATAAAATATGAAGTACATTTGCGATATATATTTAACAGAATATATTAAAAAAATATTTTATTCAGTTTTTATAAAACTACCTATTTTTAAAAATATTTACAAAAGTCAAGTCAATAATAACATACTTTGAATGTTTTGCATATTCTATGAAGTCTCCAAATAATCGCATACCATATTTTCTAAGTCTAAAATTGACCACTCTGGCGAAGTTTTTACTTCACTTTGTTGTGAATCATTTAAATTCGTTTCTGGTTTTAATTCGTGATCATTCTTTTCGTGTAAATTTTTCACACTGACTTTCGCAAGCAAAGACAGAGCTGCCTTAAAAGTCACTAATGTATATGACAAACCATCATGTGGTGATATGGACCATATAAAATTTTCTATGTAAAATAAATCTGTATAGAGTTTTTCACATCGGCACTTGATTATAACATAAAGCAACAGTGGAATCAGATCATCGGTTTCTACAACGCAATTTTTCAATCTATCATCACTATCGTTCAGAAAATCATTTCTGGATTCGGCATCAGCAATTGCACCCTTGATCTCGGCGATTATAAAATCCAAAGTTCCTTTCAAACATATTAATTTTTCAAGAGGTCCCTTTTGCGAATCTAGAGTTGCTAATCATTTAAGAAAAACATTTTAATTAGATTTGAAGATTCAACGAAATCCTAAATAGCGACTATAGAGAATAGCACTTAATTTTGAAAATGTACAGAAATATTAAAAGGTAATCGGAATTAATGAAAAAGAAAATATTTGTTATTATAGCTGTTCGACTTTCTCTCGAGTAATAATGGACGTTTAACTTTTTTGCGTATAAAATCGAGTGTGTTTTGGACGCGTTAACTTGTTTTTATATGCATGAGTGTTATAAAATTACAATAAATGCATATATTCTATTTTTTATAAAAGCATTTAAAAACACGAATAAGTAGTATTCCTCTTACCTAATTCAACAATTGCTGACGGCATTGAAATAGTCAACGATTTTTTTACTCCTAGCTGGTGTGGTGATACTTCATTGTTAATTAGTTCATCGATTTTCCTTTTTATAGCTAAATCTCGTTGCCGGAACAAATAGCTGAGCGACGGGTGCAAATTAGTGAGCCGATGCATTACGAATATTTCTAAAGATATGCTTAGCAGCTTTTGAAATCTCGCGTCACGTTGAATATCCAAACTCTGCTTTCGCATTATATTCGCCCAATAATCGCGAATCAAATTTTGCACTATTTGTTTTAATTCTTTTATAGATTTACATTTACATTGGTTAATATTTTCAATTTGCGGTAATAAATCATTAAGTGAACATGATTTACCACCAGGCAGTTCATTTAAAAAGTCTATAGCGCTAAAAAAGAAGAGGAAATATTTAGTATACCTATTGAATGAAATATTTCCTATAAAAAATAATAAATAAAAAAAAATATATATATATATATAATGTACTCTTTATATGAGGAGACGCTCTTGTTTAACAGTAATTTATCAGATTGCGACATTTGTGCAATCTTTCTATATTTTCTGTGTATTGGTTTATCCAAAATAATTATTTTATATGGCTGAAATTCTTTGTTATATCCTTTTTCAATTGATAAAATTCGAACTTTATAATCATCGCGCTGTTCATCACCATTAATTAGTTTCATCATATGATTTTCTATTTTATATAAATGTGATTCTTTTTCATCAGTGGATGTGAACTGTTGCCTTGAGTCTGGAAGCGGCTTAAGAACGTGATCATCTGAAAAGAATTCATAACAAAGGTTCGCTCCATTTCAAGGCACTCTTATCTTATGATAGATAAAATTTTATCGGGGTAAGGTGAGAAAGAAAGCTGATTTTAAATATAGGCATACCAATAAACGTTCTAGATTAAGAGTCAAAAGTTTTAGAATATTTTAGAAAATTAATATTGCAGAATATTACACTAGAAATTCATACCAACAAATTCTTTTGTAATAGAAAGATCTCTGAGAGAATCTCCACATGGCACACAAATCGTCCAGCATTTTGTTAAAGCAAAATCGTATTTTTTTCTATAATCATTCTGAAAACAAAACAATATGCATTATAAGAAATAATTACTTTATAAAATGTTTTCGAGATAAGAATTTGCATTGATCTGTCGATATAAATCATGACTTTGAAATTAGTAGGAAGTTTATATAAGTATGAGTATATCTTTAGTTCCGTAAAAACTAAAAATAAACGCTGTTATAATTTTTCAGAGGCACTCAGATATAATTTAAAGCACTTTAAGTAATTTTATTTTATTCAACAGGGTGTTTTTAATAAATCGCGGGCGACTGAAATAGGCACTCAACTCGGCTGCTAAATCTCCAAAGTGCGATGGTATAAGATATACTAAAAATATGTGGATAATAGATTGAAAATAAAGTTGATAAAAACTATAATTTTCATAACACTTTAATGACAAAGGAGGACGCGAGGACGTAGAAAATAAATTAATCCGCGGAAATTCGGGGAAATATAAAAAAATTCAAGTCAATTTCGTTAAAATCGGTGAATAAAATAAAAAATCACTTTTTTTTTATTTTCTACTACATACAGAAGACATTTTTTATTCAAATACTTCAGAGTTTAAAGATTCTTCGTGCTGAAGTCGATTTTATAGGATTCGTGCGAAGTTAATTAACCATGGGCTGCTCTCGACGTCCTCCATTTCATATTTAAAAAGTCATTAAACTATATACTTATAGCTAAGAAAATAGCAAGTTAAAAAAAAGAATTAATACGTACACATAAAAGACCAGAAAAAAAACTACACAATCGAATGAAATCGAGAAGTACTTACTCTTAGCAATACATAAAACACGTTGTAAGATAACTCATCTGTTTCCATTGTAATAATCGAACTTCCGCAACCAATACTTGAAAAACTTATACTTATACTAGATGGAAAAATCTAAATTAAATTTCGGAGCAAATCAGAAGAGTCACATATATTTTTCGACGTCGTCTCGGCGCTCTTCTTAATAAGTGCGAGAATTAGAGGAAAAGGAAAATTTCCAATGGCAGACCTTCGGCAAGAATGTCGCTAATTCCCACTTCTGCGCTCGTGATTTTTCTTCCACTATATATAAACAATTATGCTCAAGACCTGTTTTCAACCTATATATAACTCGAAAAAACCTTGCAATCTGCATGAATGAAACGCCAGAAAACTAATGATCGAATTTTCATAGTAGTAAAACAGCACGAGGTCGAGTTTTTAAATCGAGTGCGTAGGCGAGCCAAACAAACGTCTGTGTACACTGTACACTGTGCAGAAGCACGTGGGGTATAAGAAACAACAATGCACGCAGAAAGAGATAGGACAACTGCAGTGCGACCAACACGGCATATGTTATATATGTACCTATATAATCTAAGTTACCCGCTGGAACTGCGCACAGCGGAGGGGCGTTTTTTAAAAAATGGCTGTCAACTTTTGTTTACTGCACGTCAGCTGAGTTCCCTAAGTGAACTTATTAGAGCTCCAGGTGCAAATAATTTCTGGAGTAAATATGTTTTAGTGATTTTAATATATCTTGTCTATGACAGTGTACAGTTTCGTTCCCATTAAGTCAGTTTTAAAACTTTAAAATTTGATTCATTTAAAGTTAACCTCTTTCTTATCTTCAAGAAACTTTATTGTCAAAATAATAATTTTTATTGGCTCTCTTAACTCACCGCAATTATTGCATTATTATACATCGTAATTAGCAAACATAGTCTTAATTAATTTTAAAATATTTCAATAAATAAATTTATAGAGTAGATGGAACTTTGCCCAGATGTTCGGGAGGAAAGAATAAATGCGCTCAGCACTAAGTGTGATATTGTCGAGTCCGGTACCCGACAATAAAATGTCTCATCCTGATTATGATCAAACAGCTCACGATCATGCAACAATTTTAATATTATTAAAACCAATCGGCACACAAATTAAGCAAAAAGCAGTAGCTCGTGTGTGTGAGAGGATTGCCAGATGTGGTAGCAGGTTTACAGTCATTGATTCAGCAAATAACACTCGTGAGATACTTGCTAGATTTATAAAGGAGCATCCTGTAGAAAACAGTGATTGGGGAGATTTTCAAACTCATAGAAGATTATTAGGTTAGTCAAAATATTGATATAACTTAATACTATGGTTGAAAAGATGATGATATTACAAAGTATTTTCTTATATTGCTTTACAGGTCTCATTACTTTTGGCAAATATGAAAATCAGACAGAATTAAATGAACTTTGTAGACTTCATGAAACTCTCAAATCAAAATATGTTCAAACACTATATGATTCGAGAGCGATTTTATTTGGTCCTGCATCATCAGAAAATTTAAATGAACCACCTCCATCATTCACCACCCCTCATAATTTTAAGACAATAGGTGTCTTTTATATTGATGAATCATGTCCAGATTTAGAAGCCCAAATGTCAGAATGCTTTAATTCACTGTTTTGGATTTTAGAATCAAAAAGATTAGAACGTTCTAGAGAAAAAATTGATAAAGTGTCTTTATTGCAAGCACCATTTGAAAAAAAAGATTTTATAGGTTTAGATCTAGATTCCAGAAACAATCGGAAAAGATGTGTTGGACGTGCAACAAAGCATTTAGGTGATTTGTGCCTTCAAGCAGGTTTACCTGGTGATGCTTTAAATAATTATAATTCTGCAGCTATTACTCTGCAAGCAGTCAATGATTGGTTATGGCTTGGGGCAGCATATGAAGGTCTTTGTGCTGTATCAGCCTTGATTTTGTATCCTAACATGTGTAGAAGTCTTCCTTTACAAAGAAACTCATCTTTACAAGAAGGTAGTCCTGGGAAACAAAGGTAAAATTTCAAGTTAAATATCTACTTGTTCCATTTATTTATAAAAATATTTATGAATATTAGTCAGTTTATAAAATGAAAAATTAAACTGTCATTTTCTATAAATAATTGATTAAACAAAATTTTTATTTCATAAAGACGAGGGTCACAAGTAGCTGTACTTCCTACACCGCCAACAATAGAAGCTGTAAAGATCAATATGCCACATATTCTACCTCCTGAGGAAATTTGTAAAAAATATCGTGAAGCGATTGTACACTATAGTAAATATCAAAATGCTGGTATTATAGAGACTGAAGCAAGTTTTAAAGCTACAAGAATTTCTATTGAACAAAATTGCACTTTACAGGCAGCATCTTTCTTGTCCAATGTATTGTTTAATAATATGACTATGACTGAACAAGAAAAGGTTTGTTAATTAATGCATAAATAAATATAAATGAATTAGATAGTATTTTTCCATATACTTTTAATTTTTATTTTTCAGATAGACCGTTTTACAACATTATCAGATTTATATACTTCTTTTGGATATACACGTAAAGCATCATTTTGTATGCGACATGCAGCCTCACGATATGTTTCACAGAATAATCCAAATCCTGATTGGCAGCAATGTTATAATTTTTTATTACAAGCTACTTCTGGCTTTAAATTGTCTCTTGATCCAGTAGAAATGTCTATTGGTAATAATTTTTAATTGTTTTTGTATTTTTATATTAGCTGCAAAATTAATTTTTAAAGATTACATTACATTTCTTTTCTTATAGATAATAGAAGAGGTTGGCCTTTAATTCAAATTCAATTGATAAATGAGCTAGTGGCTGCAGCAAATCGGATGGGTCATCCTGCATTGGCTACCAGGCATTTAACATTTCTTCTACAAACAATGTACAATTACCTTACACCTGCTGAAAGAAAAGAGTTTGCTCTTCAGTTACAGGCAGTCTCTCAACAATGTGAAGGTGCACCAGTTCCTCTTGTAAGTATTATCATACAAATTAAAGAAATTATGTACTTAAATCTTTGAGTAACTAAAAAAAATCGAAGATTTTATCTTTTAAAATTAATTTCAAGACTACTTACTAGAGTTTTTTAACAATTCATATAATATTATATTAGTACTTATTGTTTAACAATTATTACAATATTGATGCACATAAAGCATCTAAATAAATATTGATAAAAATCGTTCCCAACAGGTGCTTGATTCCGGAACAGTTATACCTCCAGCTAATCTCACAAACATTCCACGTACGAAATCATTCTCCTTGAAAAACTTGCAGCCACACCTGCAGCCTCAGAAAATCGAACGCGTCAAGGAGGATCATGGTCCATTCCTTTTTACTCCCATTAACTTTGGTTCACTTGAGCGCAAAAGCACCTCTAAAAGCAAAGTCGATTACCTATGGGTGGACGGTGACATATGCGAAGTATCTATGCAGCTCGTCAATCCGTTGCCTTTTGAGCTTCATGTCTCCAATATGAGGCTGCTAACCAATGGTGTGGTATTCGAATCTATACCCGAGAGTATAACTCTACCAGCTGAGTCGAGTACAATAGCAGTCACTCTTGCTGGGACTCCGAGAGAAGTTGGTGATCTTGAGATTCTTGGTTTTAGTACGCATACTTTAGGAGTCAAGTCGAACTGCAGGTTGAGGCACATGGAAACTATGCCCCATCCCCTTTACACGGTCGAAGTAGTGCCTGCTTTGCCCAGGATCAACGTCGAGACGAGTTTGCCTAGGACTGCTAGTTTTAGCTCTGGCGAAAATATCGTTACTAGTGCTAGTATATCACTATACGGTGGCGAAAGGTACATATATTATTCGGTGTTTTTTCCGTAATCAATATTTCTGAAAATTTAAGAAAATAGATATGTAAAATATTGCTGCAAAACGCATTTTCTAAAGGAAATCACTTATGTTCAGAAATATTGTGATGTTTTTATTGAAAGTTAAAATATTTCTTATAATGCAGTATATTAATGTAACAAAAAGGCAATCAATTATATCATAATTGTATAACTATATTTATAAGTTTTAAAATATTTTTATGTATTTTTATAGTGCTGAATGTACAATAACAATAACTAACATAAGTCAAGTGCCTATTGAAATGGTAGAGATCTCGGTGCAATCAACTTTGGATAGCTTGACCGAGGCAAAAGTATTCAAATGGAGCGATGAGAATCTTCTCACACAGTTACCTCTGCAACCACAAGCTAGTGCTAGTGTTACTTTATATATGTATGCTGCAATGGATTTTGTAGTACCGCAATCACAACACGGTATTTATTATTTCATGTATTCATTGATCACATTTAAAATATAACATAATTATTAAATAGTAATTATAATTCTACAATTTTATAGATGTTGCTAGTACCTATCACAGCCAATCAAATAGCTTAATGTCGCATTCTGGTCCAAGCTCTCTACCATCTCGACTAAGTTCTCCTTCTTATCACACTAAGAGGCACTCTGAACTAACGTCATCCTTTCGATCAGGCACTAGTTCGAATTCGTCTAATTCTCTAGGAAGTACACGATTGTCTAAGCTTGCTATGCCATTACACGCATCAAATATTGTTGAAGGACAATTAAAAATTAAATTCTCTGGGAGTGCTGGCTTGACTGCAGGCTACTGCAGAGTATCATCAGTTTTTATTACAATAGAAATGTTGCCTAGTGTACAAGTTACAAGTTGGGACGTTTTACCTGCAGAAACGTATGTTCAGAACCACATAAATATATTGTATTTAATTATGATAAATGTACAAATAGATTAAAATACGTTTTGTATTTTAGACCAACGCAATTTTATCTTGTTCTCGATGTTACAAATATGACAAATCATGAAATGGAACTACATTACACGCAAAGTAAATGTATCTATATGGAAGGTCGAGAATCGTGCAGAATACCTATTCCTGTTGATCGGTGTCCCCTTAATAAATTGGTAAAATTGAAATTAATTCTGAAATAAAAAAAATAATACTTTCTATTTAAGTAAACGAAGATAATAAAATTTTTGAATTGTAGACAAGTGGACCTGGAAATAACGAAGATTTGCAGAAAATATGCTCGGAACATATAGCATCTTTGGCTGATTTAAAGTGGCAATTATTAGGAACGGAATCAATAGGTATAGCAACTTTGTCAGGACTGACTTTAACTCAAGATATGTTAGATCTTGTAAGAATGAGTCCATTACAGTGGGGTATGTATAATTTATATGATTTCTCAATTTATAAATATTAATTTTAAATTGTTTTTTTTTTAAATAATTTACAACTTATCATATTTTTAGAAGTAACAATTAATGACGCGATTTTTAAAGCACAAGATGAAGTAACTTGCAGTTTAGGAGAATGTGTTAGTGTCGGAGTTGGTGTATCAAATGCTTTAGAAAACCCACTTAGAAATTTAACTTTATCAATTAATCTTTACCAAGACCATCATAATGGTGTAAATAATTATAGACTTGATACTAGAGTTTCTATAGCTGGAGCTAACAAAGTTATGCTTCCAACTGTAAGTTTCTATTTGACTAAATTATTTTATTTAGCCTAATTAAACATATTTTAGTATCAATTTATTAATTTAACTTTATTAAACAGTTACAGGAGTCTGGACGCGCATATCACGAGTGTCGTATAGTTTTTCTTACTGCTGGTCAGTATAAAATTGATATTCAGTGCAGTAGCCGAGAGTCAACATTAAATTCATCAACGGTTTGTTCGGAGCTTGCTAATGCCGGGCATACATGGCGCTATATACCGCCCATCGAAATAAAAGTGGAGGATTGTTAAAATTTGATTTGTTTATTTGTATTTGTATTTATTTATTAAAAAATAAATTATTATATATTTTCTTGACATTATATAATCTTTTAACTAAACCATATTCATAGCTGCACAGTTTGATATAAACATATTTTTTTATACTGAATAGTACATTACACACCCACGGAAGAAAAGTAAGACTGGTCTCAGATCGCATGTAAATTATCACCCGAGCCTTCGGCTCGGGTGACAAATATGCGATCTGGGGCATTCTTATTTTCTTCCCATGGTGTGTATACTATTCTTTTGCCTAGCGGGCCGAAAGTACCACTTTCCCGCCCGGGGCAGGTTCGGGTTTGAGACAGTGGTAATTTCGGCCTCGCTAGACAAAAAATCATTTATAAAATCCATAAGATTGAAACCATGTATTTACATCGTATAGTTATTTTATCCAAAAATATTAACCAAATTTTGATACTGTCTCTGTAAAAAATATTAATATCTATAGTTTTAGTTTAATTACATCACAAGTAGTACAAAAAATTTCTAAAAAAATTACTGCACTTTTTTCATTTACAGAGATCAGTAATTATCTGTGGTATAGATAAGATATTTTATGAAGTATTTTATGAAAAAATTGTATTATAAATTATTGAAAGAATTATTAAAAGCTTTCATTACTATTAGGTCTTGTTTATTATTGAATTACTGATTATATTAATAAACAAAAATGATTGATCAAAATATGGGCCAATTTTTTCATAAAATATTGTATTTTGAATATATCCATACATAAATATTCCTTATCCACTTTAGCTTTTAATAAAATTTCCTATCTTTAAATAAATTGTCTAAGTCTTCTTGAAAATTATTTAAGTTTAGATTTTTTTCCTAAGGGGATCATTTCCATTTGTTCTAGTTGCCTTCTGAATCTCCTGTAGAAATTTAGTACATCTTGATTTGCCCATACTTGCTGAGCACTGAAATCTAAAACTCTAAGAGTTTGCAAGCTTTGGGCTCTTGATAGTGCCACGTATGCTTGTCCAGCATCAAACACTCTAGCAAGACTCATTTCAACACAATCCAAAGTTAGACCTTGGCTCTTGTGTATAGAGAAAGCCCAAGCAAGCTTTAATGGTAATTGCTTTCTATAAAAAGTGGCTCCTCCAGCATTCTTTATGCTCCATTTTTCTAATTTGGCTTTATAATTTCCACCTGTACGAAAATGCACTATAGGAACATCATCTTCAAATTTAACTACAACTCCTCTTGCTCCATTTACAAGTCCTCCACTTACACTAAGATTTTTTAGCAGCATAACTTGTGCTCCAACTTTCAGCTCAAGTCTACCTGGTACTGGTAACTGTTGATCTAATGTTTTTGTCATGGATTGATCTGAATCTTGTGCTACAAAAACTTTAGGTGCACCAGCTAATTTATTTAACTGAGATTCATTAATTTCATTAGCTTCATTTATGTGAGAACACAGTCGAGTAGCTAAAATACCTTGAGATTCAATTTTTTGCTTAGCAGTACTTTTTAGGATTTCAGTTATTTCGTCTGTTACTTGTCCTATTCTTAATCTATTTAAAATATTAATAAATTTAGGATCAGTTTGTCTATGTACAGTTTTCAGTTCAAAATTTAAATTTACACATTTTGCCCAAGCTTCACTTTGAAAACAAAATTTTGCTTTATCGTCTCTCTTAGAAACAGGTGGTAGTTGAAAAAAGTCTCCACACAAAATCAATTGAATACCACCAAAAGGTTTCTCGCTATTTCTAACAAATCGAGCAATAGCTTCAATTTTATCAAAATAATCTCCATCCACCATAGAAATTTCGTCAATAATTAAATGCTTTGTCTTCCTCCAAATGATACCGGCAGCTGATTTTGAAACCATCTGCTTGCATCTTTCCATTGTTGCAGTTCCCAAGCCAATGCCAGCAAATTGATGTAACGTTACTCCTCCAATGTGACAGGCAGCAACTCCAGTACTTGCGGTAGCCATTGTTACATCTGGAGGTAAAGCAGAAATAATTTTTTTAAGAAGAAATGATTTTCCTGTGCCTGCACTACCAGTGAAAAATATATTTTTTCCATTTATAACACATTGTAAAACTGTAGATTGTTCTTTCGTCATTTCCATTACTGCAGGGTTATCAAAAAGTTTTTTTGCTCTAGGAATCTTTGGTGTAGTAGAAGTAGTATTTTCTGAAGTAAGCTTCCTTTTTCTAATATTTGATGGTGAAGGCGTTGTAATAGTAGCACGTGAAGTAATTCCTACTTTTTCCTTCGCTCTATTAATCTCTGCATTTGTTGCAGGACTAACATCTTCAATGCCTACATTTTTATTGCCTAATAATTTTTCTTTTAAAGGATTTTTTGATTTCTCGGTATCTTTACCAGAGATTTTGATAAAAATTGTTTTGAAAAAATTTATAAGCTGACTAGCTGGAGCATTAGAAAAATAAAGCATACAGTTATCTAATTTGAATTTTATTGAAGCCTTTCCTTCTCCCATAAATCTGTTAAACACTGTGAAATCTTTCAAATGCAATTTGATAGAACTACTTGCTTTTTCAGCTCGAACATCAACAAGCAGTTCTCGAGCATTATTTCTAACAATACGAGAAGTTGCTGACCGATGGTTAACTTTTCTTATAGTAGATCCTTCTGAATTCGTCCATTCTATTGTAGTTACACAAGTAACATAAGAACCATCATTATCCATTATTAATTTTACCGTAGTACTTGTTATGTCGGAAAATTACTGAAAGAAATGAAGATTCAATTTATAGAATATATATATTCGAAAAATTCATTAAATAATAATTTATATAGGTACATCTAATAATTATTATTTCGACACCAAAAACTTTTGAAGTAATCAAACACTTTGCAACTGCACGATTTACGTGGTGAATTCGAATTATTAAGAATGCACTATACTTTTATATAACGTGTTCATGCACTTACTTATAATTATAAATAATTAAATAACATATTTATAAAACTAAATTTTCTTACAAACTCTAATATAAATATACATCTAATAAATAATTCTTACGTTCAGCGATTTGTATCGCTACCCGTACGTAACACGCGGATCGCTGCAAGAATGGCGGGCTGACAGCTCTTTAAAGAACAGTCCTGCCACTATAAAAAACCGTTGCCAATACATTGACACTTAGCTTCCTCTAACTTATTGTTTTGTTCTAATATTCATTTATTATATAATTTATAAACAAAGTGAGTAATTAAACTATTTAAAAATTTTCAAAAATTATATAAGAAATTTATAAATTTTTTTTGTAAATTTCACAATTATTATTAAAATTTAAAATATATTTTTAAATTTAATATTAGTCTTCTACATTCAAAAATAATAATAATTTTCAATTATTTGCAAAAATATAAAAAACTTTGATTATAACATAACCTAAAATTTTTAAACAAAATATTTTTGATGTACAGAGATGTTATTGTATAAAAAAGAATAATTTCTATATTTTTTGAAAAATAGATATTTTTACGTATAATATGTTTACAACGAAATTCGTTCCTTTCTTTGAAAATGATAAATAATTATAGGATGGACGCAAAAAATTAGAACAAATGTATTTGTTTTTTAATTTAAATTTAAATTTATTATCCAATGATAATGTATTTATCACTTTTTCAACATTGTATTTATATTTATATTATTGTTTAAATTTTTTCAGGAGATTAAGTACTTTAAAAATAAGTGTTATAGTAACTTTTCACAGTAAGAATCGAATGTATTAGGTACTATAAGTATATAGTCACTATATAATGCTATATGCATACTGCGCAAATATGCGTACTTAATTGTAGAAGCAACCAAGAAGAGGAGGAACAAGCGTTAAAATCCCAAGCGGTGTATTTTTCTTTCCTTTACTGGGCTTACGAGGTGAGCAAACGTTTTGTTAATATCGTTAAACATCCGCTAGAATCTGTGTTATTCACTATTTCTACATTTTTGAACTTAAAGATTAGATTATCAACAATGCAAAACATCTTATATTTTTTAATTCATAAAGGTTCCAAGAATAATTTTGTATACTTAAAAATAATTCCATAACCTTATTCTCATATCAGAATTTTCAATATCCAAGACTTCATATTTTAACATACGTAGTTGATATTATTTTTGAGTAATTAAATGTTTAATCATCGTAAAGTATTATTAACTTATTTTTTAAATAATATCTCAAACTTCAATCATAGTTTCTTGTCAAATTTTGTTATTCATATCTCTCAATGCTAACTTTAGTGCTACCATGATTGTTATCAACATAAATTGTTATGAAAGCATTTCTTTAATAAAGTAGAAAAATAAAGTATTCAGAGGTTTTGTAATTCCTGAATACTATGTATGTTAACAGTAAATAACAAAAAAATTAACATTGCAATCTAACCTTAAATTTCTGATGCTTTCAGAACACCACAATGGGTGCATACAAGTATATGCAAGAACTGTACCGTAAGAAGCAGAGCGATGTACTCCGCTTCTTGCTTCGTATCAGGTGTTGGCAATATCGTCAGCTCACAAAAATGCATAGAGCACCACGACCATCTCGCCCAGATAAAGCTCGCCGCTTGGGATACAAAGCAAAACAAGGTAAATGCTCGTACATAAAAATCAAAATTGAAATGTTCTCACTATTCAATAGTGTACTGTTTAAAGGGATACCGTATATTCAATAACAGACTTCTACGTAATACTGTTTGCTTCAATTAGTCACTTTTTACAATCTTTATTAGTATCACACAGAATGTGCTTCTGATCAAAAAGTAAAAAATGTTTAAATTCAATAAAAGATATGAAAATATCTCATAGTCTGTAATTCAACATTAGAGTAGACAATACAATATACCTTTAAAATATTTAAACTCTTTAGTGAAATATAATATTATGGATTGTTTATTTTTTTTTACTCCACTAAATTAGGTTACTTTAAATGTAAATATTGCTAGTCTTAACATGATGAATTGTACATGCACCACTCTTACTTTGTATATGGAGATTATGTATATCTGATGAGATTTACAAAAAATTAATTTAATTATCCATTATGGAAAGACAGTATTCAAATTCAAAACTTATGTTTAAAATAGGCTTTGTCATCTTTAGAATTCGTGTCCGCCGTGGTGGTCGCAAACGCCCAGTTCCTAAGGGTGCTACATATGGCAAACCCAAAGGCCATGGTATCAATCAGCTGAAGCCAACAAGGAAATTACAATCTGTTGCCGAGGTTAGTCTTAAATCTTATTTTTATAGGAAATAAAATTTGATTTTTGTTCTAATACTTTTTATAAGTAAATTAAATTAATTTTATATGATGATAATTCACATACAAATATTGATCACAATGATTTCTTATCTTCCTTGGATGTCTGAAGTTACTGTTTTATTTAGTACTAATGTTCATAACTTGAAGTTTTTGTTAAAAATAGTACTTTTTTTGTTTTATTTAGGAAAGGGTTGGAAGACGCTGTGGTGGATTGAGAGTCTTGAACAGCTACTGGGTAGCTCAAGATTCTTCATACAAATACTTCGAAGTAATTCTTATTGATCCAGCACACAAGGTAAATATCTTTAGTTTGGTTTTATTTTTTTTAATATATTATATACTAATATCTGATAAATTACAGGCTATTCGAAACGATCCTAAAGTTAATTGGATTGTTCAAGCGGTACAGAAACACCGTGAACTTCGAGGTAAAACATCTTCTGGTAAGAGTTCTCGCGGACTTGGAAAAGGACACAGATTTTCACAAACAATTGGTGGCTCTCGAAAGGCGGCCTGGTTGCGCAGAAATTCGTTATCTCTCCGCAGGAAACGTTAATTTATTACGTATGCTGCAGAATTTATTTTTGCAAGCTTACCAATTTTTTACAAATAAAATTACTTTATTTCAAACTGTATTATATATTTATTTTTCATTGAGCAAATGTAATAGTGCTACTTTACCAACGTAACATATTTTTCATTCTAGAAAAAAAATTTGATGTACTTATGCAAAATGAAGACATTGCACTTACTTTTGTCATAATCTAATTATTTTATAAAATTTCTAGTAGGTATTTAAAAACAAATAGAAATAGTAAAAGTGGAAAGCTTTGAAATCTTCAGCTTAGACGGGAAATGGTTGTGTACAGGCGGTTTCCGGTAGTCTTTAAGTACTTCAAATTTTGTGAGATGGTAGATTATAATTTAAGGAAGTGCAATGATGACTTCCTTTCGCATAAATCTGTTTTTCTTTTCTCTTATTTTACTAGAATAATAATAGTTTTATATATTTAAGATAAGATTTATACTAATTATTAATTTAATTAAAAACTACTTGTATAGGTTTTTGTTTACTTAAATTTTATTTATTTTAATCTATTTAAAAAAATACTTACGAAAAATGCCGATTGGGTTTAAGCTTTGTCATTTTTGTAACAAAACTTCTGCTAAAAAATTTTTTAAAATTGGTTTAAACTCTAGTCTTGTAACTTTAAAATGCAATTTCAGAGGTATCGATATTAATAACTGAATTTACAGTCATTCAAATCTAAGACCTTTTATGGGAAGTTAAAACATGTTTGTTTTTCTGAGCAGCATCAACGTAGTTTCAAGAGGAGATAAATGAAAAAGAGAAAAGCAATACTAAAAATAAAAATATACCAAATTACATTTTTGAACTACCAAGTGTTTAGAATTTATAATTAAGAACCAAACATAAATGAACACTAACTTTATTTATTATGACTTGTTATCAAATAAGTAAAGGAAAACATTATCTTGTTAGGTATTTCTTGTAGGTTTTAAAATACTTTTCATTTTTTTCTTTTGCTTTCATATGCAAATACAACTTAAATACGAATAGAAACAATTATTGGTAAATTACTTGAAGTATTGTACATTATTTAAATTTCATTGAAATAGTCATTCTGGTGAGAGAGTAACATTTCGATCCGATCAATATTCATTGAGTAATCATTGATTGAAAATTAGCCGAACAGACAAATCAGGAGAGAGCTATAGCAAGAGGTGAAGCGCCAGGCTGCTCGCCGAGTATCTCTGCTGTAGCTCTCTCCTGATTGGTTCGCTCGGTTAATTTTCAATCTATGATTACTCAATGAATATTGATCAGATCGAAAAGTTACACTGATTTTTCACTTAGAATTTTCCGCTCTATCCGATGCCGTAGAGCCTATTCTTCTACCTTTAACACCCGATACTTTAATAGCATTTCTTATACACATACTTGATTTCAAAATTCGCGCTTCTACGGTTCGATTTACTACGTAAATTAATTAATGTAAGCACCCTGTAGTCGTGAATAATCAAACTAATTTTTAATAAGCAAATCATGGCTCGATAAGAACAATAAATTATCTGGAACGTATTCCTGTTATATAATAGGTACTTAACTAAAATGAGTTTTCAATTTTCCACGTTGGAATAGTTTCGAACTTTTGTGTTTATTTGTTGACGTACTTGTCATTTGACCTTTCTATCTTTCTATAAGAGTTATTCATCAGTTGAAATGAAATCAGCTATGTATACACATCAAAAATTGAGAATTGATTTTAGAAACGGTATTAAACGGTATTTTGAAATATTACAATGTATAATAATAATTTTTAAGTTGTAACTTGTTAATTGAACTTCAGTTTCATTAAAAATCATTTTATTTTGAAAAGAAAGACATTATTTTAAAGGCGAACGTTTTAGTGAATAACCCAATAACGATTGAAAGAAAAATCTTTGGGATTGAAGAACTAGGAATCCAATGGCAAACTTAGGTAATAAATAGTTAGATTTTAGTCGGATATTCACTTAATTATGTAACCACCTTATTCTGTTAAAATTTGTCATTTTTTACTTCTACATTTAGAAATGGAGAAAAAAAAAAATCTTTCCGAAAGTGCAATTTGTACCGGTAGCGAAATGAATCACAGGACTTTCGGAGATGACGAATCTTGGAATTCCTTACAATCAACAATATTAGCAGGACATGTTTCAACGGATAATAGTTCGGTGTTTTCAGAAGAAAATTTTAAAGAACTGACTACCGTAAATGAAGAAAGTTCTATGTTACTCAAAGAAATTCTGCGAAATGAATCAGTTATAATAGATGAGAATATACTGAATATCAATATAGATGCAATATCGGACGATGATGTATTCGTCGATAGTCCAGTTCATCCAAGGCAACCGTTTCGTTCAACTTTGAGGTCAGTTTTAATTAAAATTCTAACAAATTGATTTCAAATGTATATATGTACCTATATGCATTTCTATCTACGTATAACTTTATTGAATAATTAAATGAATTAGGAATATTAGTCTTTATTTATTCGCGTTATTTACAATAAAGTGAATAAATACACTGTATATAAAATAGTATATTACGCCACTAGTGAGGAAAAAACTCGCCTTCGGCTCGGGAGTCGGGTGTCAATTTACACGAGTTCTGGGCTGTCCAAGTTTCCTCCCGAGCAGATGTAGGTATACTCTTTTTTTGCCTAGCAAGGACGAAAGTGCCACTGTCTCAAACCAGCCTCGGGAGAGAAAGTGACACTTTCAACCCCCTTAGACAAAAAACCATATTATTTCTTCAGAATTTCTTTAAGCACCTTTCATTGAAGCATTATATAGAAACCCATTTAAATGAATCTAAAAAATACAATTATTAGTGCTGCTTTTTTTCAAAACGCAACAGCCGGTTTATTCTGCTTCAATACTATACACAATATATTTATGAAGTATTTAAAAAGTCCTGTTAAAAACATTTCAGAATTGATATTCCACCTTCCCCGAAAGATACTCCGCATCAAGTATCATCTACTCAAGTTGCAACAAATGAATACTTAGATTTTTTCGACTGCAATTCAGTATCAAATAATGGAACAGGAAAAGAAAGGACTGGAGCACTCCTAGTACAAGTAATCGATGACTATAACGATATAAAATACCATGCACAATCTACGCCAAAGCTTTCACCCGAGAGCCAATGCACATCTCGGATCGGTACGTCGCAGAATTTAACTAATGAAAATAATGAGAAGAGATGCGGAAGTAGCGATGAAGGACTTGCCAGTTCTTCTGAAAGTATAATATATGAAAGTAATGGTAGAGACAGAAATCGCGCTAGTGCGTTCAATTTTTCACCTAGGAGAATTATGAAAATCAACTCGGCGTCGAGCGATGATTGTATTTCCGAGGATCCAGCGAACAAGGAAAATTTCTATAAAGGAAAATACAGCAGGGCGGTAAATATAGTGCCCAAGATGCCTAAAACGCCGGTCGTGACAAGGCCTCTCAAAGTAGCACTGATAAAAGAATTTTTTGAAAACTGCTGCAAAACTAGCGAGCTATCGTATCGTAATTTAAAGTCGAGAAACTCGCCCACGATACGCAAAATAATTAGTGAGAGTAGAACATTTAACAATGTAAGATTTAAAAAGTCATCACCATCGTACACCAGAAAACACCAGCCACTGTCCCGTAATCAGAAAGGCAAAATTACACCTGGGTTAAAGAAGACAATAGTGAAATCAACATTGAATTCTGCTAAAGGTATAAAAATTCTGCATTATCGTAATCATGAAAACAAGTATTCGAAGAATTACTGTTCGGCGAGAACGTCTTCGTGTACGGAATTCTCAAGAGATTCATTATACAATACAGAGTCTTTCGAAGATTCGATTGATTCGAAATCAAGGAAAAGCAGATCAACGAGTGATCTGCCACGTACTTCGGCGAGCACTGCTGGATGGTCGAGTACTTTTGAAATCAAAAAGATTCTGAAAAGACCATGCGTATTAATGAATCAGCGCTCGACTTTACACCAAAAGTCCCCCAAAAAATCACCGAAAAAGCAATCAAAGACGTCGTCTATCATGACTCGGAGATCGCTGGAATTTGTAAGCTCGCCCGTGAAACCGGTGAATGAATTACGCAAGCTTTTTTCACCATCAGTAAGATCAATGGGTAAATATACACGATATTATAGTCGATGAATCAGCTTTATCGAAGATTCCTATATATGCAATTTGACGAATGCTATTTTTATTTTTCAGAAAACCAAATTAATAAAAGGAATGTACCGAAACTGCCGCGCGTCATTGTAGATGGTGAACTGAAATTATAAATTGATCCTGTCTAATTGTGGTGAAGCTGGTACCCGAGAATAAAAAAATTGTACGTTTAACTGTAAATTGTTATAAGTGAACTTTTAAAATGTTTATGTTTTAATGTCTAACAGGTTTTCGACTATTAATGACTGCAATAAATAGAAAAAAAATATTTTTTATCTTTTGAATTTCAATACGATATTTATTAAAAATAACTAAAACCACTAGATGATCAAACCAATTGATGTATTCTTTATTTATATATGTAGAGAGTTACATTTATTAAATGAAAAAAATCTAAGATCGTATAATTATATAGCTTATTATACTCTTAAAATATTGTTTAAAACCTTAACTGTGGCATTTGCGAAGATTCTTTAAAATATTGCGTGCTCAGTAAATTTGATAGAATATGGAATGGATGTATACGATCTCCTATTTTAGTGAAGTGGAAGTGTAATAGTAGGGGATTTTTTCGATACGTGCGCGCATGCATAGGTAGGATAGTATAGAAAAATTCTAAGTAAAAAATCATTAAGAAACTTTTCAATCTGATCAGTAATTACTGAATAATAATCGATTGAAAATCAGTCGATCGCCCCAATCAGCGTAGAGCTACAGCCGCAAGTGGAGCACGAAGAGTACAGAGTGGCTATAGCTCTACGCTGATTGGGGCGATCGACTGATTTTCAATCAATTATTACTCAGTAATTACTGATCGGATCGAAAAACTTTCATGATGATTTTTTACTTAGAATTGTTCGCGCTATCCGATTCCGTCAAAAGTGATAATCTGTTCGTTAACGCCCTATATAGAAACATGTGTTTAAATATTGTAAGTTGTAGGTTAGGTTAGTTAGATATGTTATGGTTATGATTACGCAAATGAATTAACATGCGCTACAACACATATTGCAACAGTCATGAAGGGCCGAAAATATTTATTATGGTTTGCCCACGAGCACGTGGATTTCCGAATGGCTGTCAGTAATTAAATTATTAATATTTATATTATTTACAATTGGTATGAATTGATTACAAATTATTTTACTTTTAGGAGATGGATTCAATTTTGAATATGTTTAATATAAACATAGGATCAGTTTTCAAGTCAGTAAATCACGTAAGACAAAGTAATACGCGTTCTTTTAGTGTTGAATTATTTTAACTCGTTATTTCTTTTCTGTGCAAAGATGAAATTCATTGAAAATTAATAAACATTTATTCTTTCTTTTAGCCTTTTTGGATTGTTCAACTATCATCAGAAGATATTGCTCGGCAGATAGCAAGTAGATCTGTCTTACTTCGATATTGCATTGAATTATGGGCACATTCAAAAACCATAGAATGTTTACATGCAGATTTAAAATTATATCCTCAGAAAAAAATGGAACAATATTTAAATACAACCTTTAAAATTACTGTGGAATCTTTCTGTAAACATATTACACAAAAGGAAAAAATAGAAAAAATGGAGGTAAATTTTAAATATATTCGTTTAGTTTACTTAAAATTTATTTGGACATCATTGTTATTACCTTATTGGTTTTTTGAAGACTTTTAAATATCTACCAATAAAAGGGAAAGTTAATTTAAAGGATCCAAACACAACTTTATTTTATATCGAATATTATGGTCTTAAGCCAAATGCAGTTCCAGATAAACCTTTGGATTTATTTTTTGGCCGATGGGTATACTAGTTATGATTATTTATTTATCAGTAAATTATTACGGAATACATTAATTCTAATTCTAAATCTAGATTGCAGATGGACAGAGAGATCTGACTAAAAAGCTTTCCTTAAAATCAAGAAAATTTCTAGGCAATACTTCAATGGATCCACAACTTTCTATTATAATGGCAAATCAAGCACAAGTGAAAACTGGAGATATTGTTTTAGATCCATTTGTAGGTAGTGGTTCATTACTAATACCAGCATCAATTTTTGGTGGTTATACACTTGGAACAGATATAGATTATTTAATGCTTCATGCTCGCACAAAGCCTACTAGAATTTCACAAAAAGTAAGCATAAAAATAGCAAAATATTGATTATTTACATCAAATAGCAATTTTTAAAAAATATTCCTTTTTAATATCCTAAATATATTTCATTGTATATAATGTCAAGAAAACTTGTATTGACCGTGTATCATGAATGTTTAAATTATTTCACTATTCTTAGATTAGAGAAAAAGATGAAAGTATAGCAGCAAATATGAAGCAATATGGAGTAGGATCGCGATTTTTGGGTGCCATAGTATCAGATTTTTCTCAACCATTGTGGAAATCAAATGTTAAACTAGATGCAATAATTACTGATCGTAAGTCATTTCAAAATATGGAATTTGTTACTGATTAAAATCAATTTCTATAAATTATATTATTCCAGCTCCTTATGGAATTCGCGAAGCTGTAGAACGTATTGGAACAGCAAAAATAAATCCTTCCATTGAAGAACATCAAATAGAAACTCATATCCCATCCAAAGTTGTTTATGAATTAAAGCAGTTATTTATAGATTTGTTAATATTTTCTGTTAGACATTTAAAGGTGACTGGAAGAGTCGTATTTTGGTTTCCAATATTCAGGTAAATGAACATTTGACTTAAAATCAAATTGTTCAATTTTTAATTTTGTGACAACCATGTTTATCAAATTAATTATCTGATGACTCTTTATTTTAGAGGAAAATATTCGGAAGAGCAATT
>UELU01136758.1:6221-20891 GCA_900490025.1 Megastigmus dorsalis | reverse complement strand
CTCTAAACTATACCATCAAAACTATTTCTATCCACAAAGAGATCTTTTATACATGTATTTAATTTTTAAACAAGATTATATTTATACAACTTTAACACATTGCTGCAGTTTTTAAGTACGTTTTTGCTAAAATATTCCGTCAATGTATCAAGAGAATGAAAACAAAAGTTTTGCAATAAATACTGTGATATTTTAATGGAAATTACAGATTTTTTATTAAAAAGTTTAAATCGTATAGCATCAATCTATATATTTTACACACAATTTATATAATTTTTGTAAATTAAATTGAAAAATAAAATAAATATGCCGTACATTACTGCAAGATTCATTTTTCTTTTAACCCTTTTAGGACTATACTACGTAAAATTTTACTCAACGTTTGACTCTATACGTTTGTAAGAAAAAATGCTTGATAAAATTTGGGACTAAGCGTTTTTTAATGCTCAAAACCTAAATTATCAAATTCCGTTACCAGATTTTACGTAGGATATATTGCGTAAAAGCTACGGCCCATTTGTCTAAAAAATTCATCAATTTTTTGCGATTTTTTCGTCATTAATCCTATATTTGATACAGAAAAGATAATGATTGATCATCCTAATAACAATAAATGTTGTCATAAATGCTTATGCTAGCTTATTTGAACCCAAAATTAAAAACACATCAGCAATTCGGTTTTTTCGTTTTTTTTTCAAGAAATTTGCTTATTACTGTAAAACGCGTTAATATTACATTATATGTGTTTTGAGCAAACGAGCAAAAACCAGTTTTTCTGTACAAAATACAAATTTTATAGAAAATATATGAGTTTTTCCGTATATAATAAGAATTTCATATAAAATATATGAGTTTTGCTGTATATAATAAGTATTTCATAGAAATGTTTGCTCATATTTTAGCCACCACCTTGAATCTGGTATGTTGCATTTCAGATATATACATAAATAATAATTGTAACTCATTCAAAAAATCTATGTGAATGTAAGAAGTTCAATATTAATAGTACAATTATTATTATTTAGCGTTAACGGAACAATGGTTTCAAAGATCACTAATTTTCGAATAAATGAAATACCGAAGGCAATAATTTTGATGAATAAAAAACGTTTTCGAGTCATAAGTGGTATATTTCACAGAGGAAACACAGTTAATTTTGGACACTACACAAATATGCTACGTCAAAATTACCAATGGTTTAAAACAAGTGATTCGTTCATTACAAAAAAATCATGGCCTAGAGGTGCTAAAGATGGTTACATATTATTTTTAGAACTAATATAAAATCAGCGATAGTATTATTGAAATAAAAAAAAATATTATATGTTACATTTTTTTTCATAATTTACCTATTAATTGAATGAATTATAAACTTACGTGTTTGATTATGCAGTATTTGCAGTCTCTAAGAAAGTAGTGAAATCTCTATAAAATTAACTTTAAAAGGTAAAATCTTGGCAAGTATGATTTGTTATCCCCCAACACAATTTCATATTTATTCTACCAAATGGCTGTAAAATAAAAAACATTTCAGATTGATAAATTACAAAACATTTTATTAACTAATTAGATATATAAAATGAATCCAATCCTATTATCAAATAAAATGAAACAGTCGCTGTATCTATAATTAGACCATTCTTAATTTGTTAATTTTTTTAAATAATATAATAATTTAGTTCTCTTAATTATAACATTTTGTGTTTACAATTTTAACTTTTTTCTAATAAAATTTTCACACTACTTTTAATTAAATTCATTCTCTTTCTAATAATCATAGAATATTATTACATGGTAGTCTTTTATTTAGTAAAGCAGTATTAACCTTGGGATTTCAATTAAATAAAAAAGCTTCTTTATTTATTCATATAAATTTTCCAATTTCTAATAGTCAATTTAAACTAAAGAAACTTGTCAAATCACTTCAGAAATCGTCAAATACTCTTTTTCTTCATTGTTTACATATTAAAATAAATTTCCCAATTTACAATGTCCAATTTAAACTAATGAAATTTGTGAGATCTATTCAGAAATTGTCAAGTACTCTTATTCTTAATTTTACATAGTTATTATTAATTGTTGTGACACGGGTTTCGTGTCCCAAGGTGATAGAAGAAGGGATCCTCGGCCACCAGCGTCCAGGGTCCCACCTAAAACACCGGAGTCACTAATGAATCAATAAAATCAAATAAAACAAAAACAAAGATTGCAGGATAGGGAAAGTGAGGTTAAGAGGGCAGAACACAAGGAAGAGAGAGAGACAGCAGCAAAACAAAGTCATGTGCAGTGTGGGTGGATGAGGCGATGCACCCACCCACACTGCACTGCTGCAAATAGGATTAGGGATAGGATATGAAGGGGGCCGATACGATGTACCTGACCGCGAGCCCTCGCGAGCAATCTGCAGCGTCGCCAATTAGAGGTGCACGAGCACCTGCTAACCACTACCGAAACTTCTTCTTTGAGGGCCCTCCTGCAGCGACACACGTACAGCACACGCACACGGACGCCCGATGCACCGCGATCCGTGCAAATACGCATGCCGGCCCAGAAAGGAGGCCAGGAGGCGAGGCCTTCCCGACGACCAGCGACGAGAACACGGTGGGATGCCGCCCCGGCACGTACTTCTGCCGCGACGAGGAGAAGAAGCCCGGAGGCGGCGCACACACACACGCACGAGACTGGTGCCGACACCGGGCGCAAGAGGCACCGAACCGCTACGACGACGATGACGAGGGTGTCGCCACCCACTCGCACTTAACTCAGTGACGGACGACCTGGGAAACACACACGCGACCTCGACACCGGCTACGAGGCGAACCACCAGCGACCGAAAAACGCGACAACAACAAGCTGGCGGCCATTTGCAATGCCGCCAGTAGAGTGAGAGAGACGGACTCCGATAAGGAGCTGCTAGGAGCACTGCCATGCGTGTTCACCAAGAAGGCTAGCATGTGGTATCGTGGTATTAGAGACGAGGTGAGGACGCGGAAAGCTTTCAAGAAAGCATTCAGACACCAATTCGTAGGCGAGTGGACCAGAGATGACTTAATGGACGAATTGCGACGACGGACTCAGGCCAAGGGGGAATCAATTTCTCATTTCCTTTCCTGCCACAAATTCATTGTGGGACACTTCAAGAAACCACCGTCCAAGAAAAAGCAGGCTAGGATCGCCTTGCAGAACCTGCTACCAGACTACAGGCGTTCGATGCGCCTTAAGACCGTGGACACTTTGGCGGCTATTGAAAAATACGGACGTCGGTACAAATTGCGACTAGTCGGAGCAGCGCCGCCTGGGCCGAATGCGCCCATGAGAATCAGTGCTGTTAAAATCATGATAATCAGAATTTTGTCCAGAAATTTTTTTCATAGGCAAAATGCACAAATAGGTATATCTATGACAGTTGACTAGTTTTGGGTTGAACGCGTAAACAGCGTAAACAGCGTTCAACCCAAAACTAGTCAACTGTCATAGATATACCTATTTGTGCATTTTGCCTATGAAAAAAATTTCTGGACAAAATTCTGATTATCATGATTTTAACAGCACTGATGAGAATCGCGGCTGTGGAAGAAAATCCAGCAGCGACGGGGGACAGCGACACTGGCGACCTCGGGGAGAAAGATGGACGAAGGGAGAAGAAGACTAAGAAGAAGAAAACGAAGCCAATCTGGCCACCGGACGTAGCTGCTCTTTCTGAGCCGCCGCGGGCGCAGGCACCCATACCCGCGACAGTGACGACGCCGGAACACCCTGGAAGCCCGACACCAGAGGCTCAAGGGAGCAGCAACGCAGCGACGAGCGGAAGCCCGCCCTGAAACCCGAGGTGGCAACGCCCTCCGGGGAATTTCTTTGGCAGATATGCACGGAGAGAAAAATCGAACGATTGTCGCACGACCAGTTGTTACTATTGTAGCATGTGACTTTCTTATACAATGTTAGTTTTCCTTGCAAACCAACACCGTATAAAATTTTACAGTTCTGGCATGCAAGTATATAGTACTGCAAACGTAAAGACATACGTGCTCTGAGAGTACTACACCACTACCTACCTAGCATTTCCTACGTACGAGTATAGCATTGAACTTGGCTTACCTTGTTTGCTCGTAATCCATACCATCATGGTATGAGTCCCGAGCGAATGCACGTTTTCTAACCGACTAGCGAGAGTGTTGTGCAAAATCGTGCCCGCATTTTAAAGATTTTGTTGAAAAGGAAATAAATTGGTAAGTACGTTTCATTATTTAAAGATTAATTCAATGTTTTATATAATTGTTTTGTTTTGTTTCAATTATCTTTGAATTGGAGTTTTATGTTTGAGGTTAATGTAAACATTCCACTAATATATCTTCATTAACAGAAATTATATCATTTCCAAATCAATTGAAACTGATTAATTTAATTTATTTATTATTTTTTATCAATTTAACAGGTTTAATTATTATTTCATTACTTTTTGAAAGTGTGGAAACATGAGTGAGAAAACAGAGTTAGTTGCAAGTTCGTAAAAGTCATTGTCACATAAATCAGATTTATTTTTCTTGTAGTTGTAGTCTTTATAATTCATAGTAGTTGATTAATCTTTAAATATTTGTAAAATGCATGTAATATAAACATACCATAAAAGTAAATTTCAAAATATTGATACTCTATGTTAATTCTAAGTAAAGTGTAATACGGTTTATCAGTTTGTAATTGCATATAAAATTGGCTGATAAATTCTTATAACAAAATGTTTTGTTAATGTATAGAAAAGCATAAATGTGTGGTAATAAGTGTTTACAAATGTACTTTCTAACACACGTTAATGACAAATTTATACATTAAGCGACACATTTTTTTATATTCTTTATAAAAGTGTCTAATTACATGATAATTTAAAAAATTTTACCATCATATGTATTAATAAGCCACCGAGTAGCTATATTTGGGAAATTTTACTGTACTTACTTGAAATAAATACTGTATGATAGCTTTTCATTCATTGTCCTTGCTTTATTTGAGTTTTCTATTTTAGAATAAATATCTTATGTAGTTAAACTGTAGTTATACTCTATTTCCAATAGCAATTAATTTTAAATAATAGAAGTAGTGCATTAGTATTATTGAAAATTTTACATTTTCTGTATAATATAGTTAACTATAGTGATCTTGTGAGATGTATTAATTATTTAACTGTTATTATATGTTCTGACACAGACTCTTCCCTTAACCAAAGTGTTGAGCACTCTTTGCTTCTTGATTTAAAATTTTTGCTTGGCAATTTGGTATCTCAGTTTGGGATAACCGCACAGGACATTACGCCTGTATCTACCACATCTCCTACATCTACTACATCTCCTGCAGGCCTAGTTAATCTAGTACAGCAATCCGATGAATTTATTCATAATAGCTCAGCATCTCAAAATTCTAATGCGACTAATTCATCAAGCAGTGGCAATGTACTAGATCTAGTATTACCAGCGCATTCAGATTTACAATCTGCAAACTGTATTGTAATAGATACAGAATTTGATTTCAACTTTAAAGGTGATTTAAATACACATGCTTCTGGATCTACAATTGCACAAAATATAGAAGGTAAATATTTACACAAATTTTAAGATATTATTTTAAGATCTTTCCAGATATATTAGACTATTGATGTAAAAGAAAGATACATGGACAGTTTATAGTAAATTGACTTTTTTAATAATTTCAGTCTAGAATCGTTTATATTTTTTCATAAAATTTTTTACAAGAGAGATTGCATTTACAAGAGAGATGCATTACTTCTAGATGTATTTATTTGTTGTTTGAAAATCATTGTAGCCATTTTAAACCTTAAAATCAGCTTTTCGAAGGGTTCGATCACAGCTAATGTCAAGCGAATAGTTCTTATAAGGTTATATGTCCTCAAATACAGCTGATATGGTCTCAGAATAGTGCAATAAGTGATTTCCTTGTAAAAATCCATTTTATCAAACAAAAACTTCTAAATCAGCTAGTATTGCACTCTTTCGAGTCAATAAATTAATTAAATTAACTTATAATTAGGCCTTTCTTACTTCTTATGTATACGCATGAAAACTAACTTCATCTTATAAAAGAACACACAAAAACCAACGATTTAGACATTACAGACTTTTTTATTCCAGTCTAGAATTATTTATATTTTTTCATACGTAGACAAAAATTTTTCATAAAATTTTTCACAAGAGAGATTGCATTTACAAGAGAGATGCATTACTTCAAGATGTATTTATTTGTTGTTTGAAAATTATTGTAGCCATTTTAAACCTTAAAATCAGCTTTTCGAAGGGTTCCATCACAGCTAACAATCTTTTAAGATGTCTTAAAATTTTTGTATAAGCTTATTTCTATGTATTTTGTATTTCTGAATACGAATATGGCTTTAATTTTTCATCATTACATTTCAGAACGTCCCTAACCTCAAAAAACTGTAAAAATGTGCAGTTTTAAGTGATTTAGAGTCGCTTAAGACATCAAAAAACTTCGATGTCAACTTATTTCCATGTATTTTTTATCGCTGAATACGAATATGGCCTTAATTTTTCATCATTACATTTCAGAACGTCCCTAAGCTCAAAAAACTGTAAAAATGTGCAGTTTTAAGTGATTTAGAGTCGCTTAAGACATCAAAAAACTTCGATGTCAACTTATTTCCATGTATTTTTTATGGCTGAATACGAATATGGCCTTAATTTCTCATCATTACATTTCAGAACGTCCCTAACCTCAAAAAACTGTAAAAATATGCAGTTTTACGAGATTTACAGACGTTAGACATAAAAAATTTTCGTTGTCAACTTATTTCAATGTACGTTTCATCTTACAATACGAATATAAGATTATTTTTGGCCAAAGACAGAGCAGGTCATTCCTAATCTCCGAAATCTCTTCGAAAAGGCAGTTTTGCACGCTTTCTAGTCTCTTAAGGCATCGAAAAATTTTGGTTTAACCTTTTTCCTGTACAATTTTAATCTTTGAATACTATTATGACCTTATTTTTAATCGATCTCTCAGAAACTTATTTCTAATCTCTAAAAATTCTGAAAAAAAGATGTTTTACATTCACTCAAGATGTAACAAAGTTAGTTCTTTGCAGCATACATTTTCTAAAAGTTAAAAATATCTGAGAAGTAACACAATTTTATGGCTTTTCAGAATTTTAGATTATGAATATGTAGTCATATTTGCGAAATACAAAGTGACTGATTTAATATGTCGGACTTCCTGAAAAAATGGAAAATTTCACGATGACTTAAGAGACTAGAAAGCGTGTATAACTGCATTTCCGAAGAGATTTCGGAGGTTAGGAATGACCTGCAGTGTTTTGGTACAAAATAATGTCATATTTGTATTCAAAGATAAAACGTACATGGAAATAAGTTGAGATCGAAGTTTTTTGATGTCTTAAGCGACTCTAAATCACTTAAAACTGCAAATTTTTACAGTTTTTTGAGGTTAGGGACGTTCTGAAATGTAATGATGAAAAATTAAGGCCATATTCGTATTCAGCGATAAAAAATACATGGAAATAAGTTGACATCGAAGTTTTTTGATGTCTTAAGCGATTCTAAATCACGTAAAACTGCATATTTTTACAGTTTTTTGAGGTTAGGGACGTTCTGAAATGTAATGATGAAAAATTAAGGCCATATTCGTATTCAGCAATAAAAAATACATAGAAATAAACTTATACAAAAATTTTAAGACATCTTAAAAGATTGTTAGCAACTCATGTCTACTTCCTCAGAGTGATCTGAGCTACATTCAGCCGCCATACTGAAAATTTCAATTTGAATTTAAAAAAATACCATGCGGCATTCGGAAGAGTATAGTTTAAGGAAAATTTTGGTATAGCTTATGTATCCATTTATTGCGCAGAATTTTGAGCAACTCGCTGTGCCCGTTGACGTGAAACGTTTTTCAAATTGCCCCTTATGGAGAACATTATTTCTTTAGTAATAGTTGGACACTTTTGAGTTTTTGAGGAGCTACCTTAACAGAAGAAAAATTTCAAATATATAGTTATGATTTTGAAAATATTTTTTTTGAAAATGAGAAAATTTACAAGAAAAAAATGTATTTATCATTTTTATTTTAAATTGCATCGTCGGAGTTATTTAGGCTTGAAAATGGGCTAAAATGCTAAAAATAGTAATTTTTGCCATATTTAAGGTGCCACAGCTGTTATTGTGGGGCTCCGAAAAATCTAAAAAAATTCAGAGACACTCGTGAGGTCCTTACGAAAACAGTTAGATGGTTAAGAAAGAAAAAAAAAATTTTTTGAGTTTCAATGTTTCTTTATTAGATTTCTATTCAATCAAAACAGTAGTACATTTTATGGTGATATGCTTATTGAATCGTATAATGAAACGCATTATTGAAAAATATTTGAGACTCCTTAAAAAAGCAAATTGCTAAAGTAGATAGCAGCGATTTTTATTAGTCTATCTATAATAAAAATGAACTGGTTGCATGATTTTATTTTGAAAATAATGTATCTGTGCGTTACAGTAATATAGATATATTTTTATTCAGGCGAAAACTCAAGATTGAATAATCAGATTTATCAAATTTTAATGCAAAGCTATGAGGGCGAATTTTTAATAGCTGCATATGATTTTGAATTTGATGAGGAAAATTTAAAGAAATTATTGGAAACAAAAAAAACAACTTATTTCATGAAAACTAAAGTTGCGAAATTAGTTGTAAACTACGAATTTCGTCGTACTAACTCTTTTTCGTAAGCAATTTTATTAATGATAAGCAATATTATCAATGTATATAAACTTAAAGCAAAATCTTTACTATACTATACTTTTATTCATAGCATTTCACCTCAACGATTTAATGAACTAGCTACGTCTGCTAGTCAACTATTTCCAAAATATTTAAAAGAGTCGTTTTATACATTTGCTGGATCGACCAAATGTGCTGGTGGAGTATTGCAAACTTATTATTCGAAACAACGAGAAAAGGAAATCGCTATTAAGCGTATTAAATTAAATCAGCATAAGAGAAAAAGAGAAGACGGTACAAAAATAAATAATTTGTTAGAGAATTCGTATTTCTGTTTCTTTTTTTAATACTATATTGCAATGATCAATTAACCATCACTGAAATAATTGTTGGTTATTTTCAAGGTATATTTAGAATACAGTAGCAACAATAATTATACTATTAAGTGTATTTCGATTTTTATTATCATTAATTTTTATTCTATCCAAATAAATTTTAACCAATAATTATTTCCTTTTTGAACCAGGAGCTAATCACATGAACTTAACCATTTTTACTCTGGCGAGTAATAAGCAGCTCGCTGCTGTTTCTTGATAATTTTAAATTGAGTTTTTATTATTTGTATATTTTAATCGTTTTAATTTATTTACTATACAGTTAAATTAAAATTTTAACTGTAAATGTTTGAAAAGATGACACGGAAAAAGTGTATTTTTCTATCATGTATCGTAGTGTATTTTAAGTCACGATGTGTGAGAAACTCAATTTAGGTCTTCATAATATATAAAATTAGTTTTTGCCTAAAAATCATTAATTTTTTTTGCAATCTAATTTACTATTATAGATTTTAAGCGTTTAATATAATATAATATAATTTAATATAATACCTTTTACATTTTAGAATCTGAAGAAGAATATAACTTTGATGAGTTGCAAAAGATTGTTCAAATAATCGACGAAGATTATAGAAGAAAGTGGGATACAACTGCAGTTCACGAAAGAAGTGAATTTTATAAAAAAGCTACCATTAAACAGATTTTCCTAATTTTTTTTTAGCAAAATTCCCTAATTTTTGTAACCCTGCCGGATATACTCTAGTAAGCATTTTTTACGTTAACATTCTGTCATTAATTTTTTATGAGGATTCCCACGAACTATATTGGATCTATATCTGTATCTATTGAAAACTGGTATATATCGATATACTTCGAATACTAATTACGGAACTTTTTAAGCTTCTCATTATATTTCTCCGTGTTTTCCCAAAAACATTTTTTTTGCAAATGAGTGGTCGAGATAATAAGGAAGTTCTATAATATGAATCTTGCGTCCTCAGATGTTCCTATACACATACGGGCATTCTTCCTAGCATATGTTTTATTTCAAAATTAACATATATCTTTTACTTGTAGATACAAACTGATTTTTGTGCACTTTTTAATAAATCTGATGATTTATTTATAAGACAATGGTCGATTTTAGCTAATAAAATCATTCAATTAGCTAAGGCAAAAAGTAAATCGGACAAGGAAATTAAGGCTATTATACAGGACAATACGCCAATTAAATCTACAGGTACACAAAACTTTTTATCAATTTAAAAACTAATAAAAATTAACACGCTTTTAATAAAAGGATTACTATTTATAATTTTATTAACTTTACCCATTGCAGAACACACACAAACACTTGCGCTAATTTTACTTCCTTATTTATTTAAATGGATTTCAAAATTGACATCACGGTCAAAGTTGAAGCAATCTTGGAGCCCTTTAAAATTGGAGTTCTTAAAAGCTTTGGTTTATCACATTAAGGTAAGATTGTCTTTTTTTCTACTGTTCATTCATATAAATTTTATATCCTGTACTTTAAATATTTTTTTATAACATCCATGGAAAGAACCCTTTCTCTTGAGCTCTAACATTTACATCAGAGCTGAAGGTTTATATATCTTTTAAGAGGTTGATGGGGTGTTCCCTTTCTCAATAATTTGTTCTTCCAAAGTATTAGATAAACGATTAGTCAAATAAGTTTCATTTTGCATAAAATGCTTAAATATTACTCAAAATTCGAAAAAAAATAATTTGATGAAATAGGCATGCCCATAACTTTCAATATATAAACTCTTCTTAATATTTCTAAAATATTGTATAAAAAAATGATAAAATTTTCAAAAAGGTACAATGTATAGCGTAAAATGTATAGCAGTAAAATATAATTACAGCAAACTGAAAACCTGAGTGACTCCATCAAACGTGCTAACCTGGATCTCGTAGAATTACACAACAGCCACAAAATTTTTATTCAACCTTACGTGATTATTAATGGACCATCTTTAGCTGACATAAGGTCATCTTACGTTATTCTTGGCGATCACAAATTTTAAATTAATTCTCCCTCATCGGCAGTCGATATTTGTTTCCAGTCAATGAAAGTTTTTTCATTGAAATATTCAATTATATGCAACCACTTGTGGCAATTTATTGAAAAAGACATTTACTTATTTGATGTTAAAGATTTATACAGTGGAGTGGAAAATTTAATCGAGCGTCTTAACTGATAATAATTTTGAAACTACAGTACTTTGTGTATATTTGTTTGATCTTTTCAATTTTATTCGTGTTTTATAGAATAATAATTATTCATGTTACGAATAAATAAAATAATTTATTTAAAATAAGTAAACCTATTTAATTTATTAAATTGCGTTGCGCATATATATATATATATAAATAGTTATCTTCTAGCCAAGCTGGTAATTTATTATAATATTAAATTAAGTTAGTAAATTTTTTGTCAATACGTACTTATTTTGGGTGATAAATTCATAATGATTTTTTTATCTAGTATTTTAATAAATTCAAAATGGCTTTTGCAACAAATATGCAAAATTTGGGAAACATGTGAAGGCAAAAGTTAGACACAGAAATGTTTAAATTTACTTTAAAACTGTATCAGAACCCTCTACTTTCGCGTGAAGCTGTAGAAGATATAATTATCGAACTTAACAGTTTTATATCTGAAGCTTTCGTTCCATTTCTTCAAAGTGAAATGCAAAGGGAACTTCAACATATTGCAAATGTGAATACTTATTATAAGGCTCAATTTGTATTAGGTAGTAGTAAATCTATGTTTAACAAATATTCCACAGAACATCTCAGATTCAAACTATATGAACAAAAGAGTTTGTATATACCACCCGAAATGTTTGAAATAGGTGAAGAGCCTATATATGGCAAAGAAGAAAATGCAAAAGTAGAAATAAAAAAAGTATATGCTACGCACGTTTCATTGGTAAAAACTTTAAAAGCAGTTTTTCGAACACCTGGATTATTTCAAGAGATAGATAAATATATTTCCGATTTAGATAAAGATAGTAATGTGCTGTCAAATTTTGTACAAGGAGATTTATGGAAAAAAAACATGGCCCTCTAAATAAGGACAAAATTGTTTTACCTTTGGTTTTGTACTTCGATGAATTCGAAACAAAAAATCCTTTGGGAAGTCATGCGGGTGAACAAAAATTAGGAGGTGTTTATGCATCTTCGCCCTGTTTACCTCCTCACTCAAGTGCTAAATTGGAAAATGTATTTCTGGTGACAATTTTTAATTCGAAACATTTAAAAAAATTTGGCAATGAAATAGTTTTCTTAAAGTCGATCGAAGATATGAATAACTTAACTGAGAAAAGCATATGCATAAACATGAATGGGCGTGACGTAACCGTTTATTTTGAATGTGTTCTAATCCTAGGTGATAATTTAGGATTGAACTCCATATGTGGATTTGCTGAAAGTTTCAATGCAGTATATTATTGCAGGATTTGTTCTGCAAATTCTCAGCAATGCAAAACCATGACTGTGGAAGATAAATCGCTTGTGAGAACAGTGCAATCCTACGACGTGGACTTATCAAAAAATGATTTTGGTAATTCCGGCATAAAAGAAAGCTGCGTATTTAATAAAATAAGAAATTTTCATATTTCAGAAAATTTGTCTGTTGACGTTATGCACGACTTTTGTGAAGGAATTGCACCTTACACAATCAGTAAAATTCTTCAGTCGCTAATACATGATAAGGTATTATCGCTAGAAATGATTAATACTAAAATTGAAAGTTTTCCTTATTCTGATGCTGAAAAATCAAATAAGCCAAGACAACTGTATTTTATTCAAGGTCCAAAAGGCAATGAATTTAAAATAAAACAATCAGCATCAGAAATGCTTTGTCTTGCCAGATATTTAGGGCTCATGATTGGAGATATTATACCGGCAAATAACAAATATTGGAAACTATACAGATGCCTAAGAAAGATATTATTGGTGTAATTACATCCCCTGCACTTAATAAAGGTGAAATAAATAACCTTGAGCATCTTTCACAGAAACATAATACGTTGTATTCTTCGCTTTTTGGAAATCTGAAGCCAAAAATACACATTTGGCTACATTATGTTAGGATAATATTATTAAATGGTCCTGTAACGCATTTCTCTACCATAAAGTTTGAAAAAAAAAATAAAAAATTAAAAGATATTGCACTGGGAATAACGACTAATATAAATTCACCATATACAATTGCTATTAGGCACCAGCTACAGCTTTGCTATATGAAGGAATTCCTTGCAGAAAAAAAAGCGATAATGCATGGACCAATAAAATGTAATGATGCATATCAAAAATTAAAAAAGCTGATTCCATATTTGCAAGTTGGAGAAAGGGTTATTACATTGAAATCTGTAGAAATTCTTGGAAAACAATACTCTGACGATACAGTTATCGTAACGAGAATTACAGATGAAAGTCCAAAATTTGGAATCATAAGAGAGATATTTTTATACAAAAATGTATATTTTTATATTGAAGAAATGAAGAGTATTAGTTTTAATAGCTATTATCATGCTTATGAGGTAGAAACTATAAATAGTACACCATTATTAATAAATATTAAGTTACTTCCTAAGTTACCACCTTGCTTATACATAACTAAAAAAGTCGGAAAATTTGTAGTAACTAGATTCGATGTTTAAAAATAATGTGGAATAAATATTTACTGCTTTATAAATTCTATATTTATTTCACCTTTATCCACGTATTTAAAATTACAATTATATACAATCAAGTCTTTAATTATTTAGATAATTTTTCCATTTCTAAAGGAAGTTGTGAAATCCATTCAGAAACTGTCAAGTATTCTTTTTGTATTAATATCACTCTAAATGCTAAAGTACAAAAATTGACGCAATTAAGTACAAATTGACCAATTTAAACTTTAGAAAGGACTAAATCTGAGAATTTGTACTTTTCAAAAGTATAAAATCATAGGGTTATCCTTTTGGATGAGGGAAAATCAAATTTTGTACTTTTAAAAGGGCAAATTCAATAGATTAGTCTTTTCAAAAGTATTAATTCCTAAATTTGTACTTTAGAAAACTATAAAATTGAACTTTATACATTTGTAAGGTACAAAATTAAACAATTACTCATTTTAAAAGTACAAAATCAAATTATATACTTTTAAAAGGACAAAATCAATAAATTAATCTTTTTAAAAGTAATCATAGTTTTGTACTTGTGAAAAGTAAAAAAATCAAATTTTGTACTTTCAACAGGACAAAATCAATAAATTAGTCTTTTTATAAGTACAAATTCATAAATTTGTGCTTCTGGAAACTACACAATCGAATTTTGTACTTTTGGAAAGTACAAAATCAATTTTTGTACATTATAGAAAGCTCAAAATTAACTTTTTAGTATTTTCAAAATTACAAATTCATAAATTTTAATACACATGTAAAATTATTGTTAATGCAAAATTATATAACAAATTAAGTCTTTCAATTAATTTAAAGAGTGAGAGGGGGGGAGCTTGTGTTTACGCTCGATTAGTGGGCACTGAAAAGGGCTAATTGTGAAACCT
>UELU01136757.1:0-13629 GCA_900490025.1 Megastigmus dorsalis | reverse complement strand
AGTTAAAATACTTTTATCTGTATCTGTGTTTAGAATTTGTCTTGCTTCCCATTCTGTACAACCTAATTTTTCCATTAAATTTGTACGAGACCAAAATGAAGGAGCGAGCGAAAGTAACAAAATTCTTTCTTCTTTTAATTTTGTTTGAGAAAGCTTATTTTTTAAATTTTCAATTACTGCCATGGCAGCTATATGATCTTCATCATCACAATTCAATTTAATTTTTTTTTGGTGTTGGAGAAGATTCATTCGATTTACGTTTCTTATACAGTAAAATTTTGCATGAAACACAAACTTGTGCTCCATCTGGTATTGATGGAAATGATTCTTGTAATGATTTTAGGAATTCAGTCAATTCTTTACAGTGTTTATCCTTTCCTAAAGGATTGACACATTTTCAAAAACCCATATTTGTCTTAAAAAAGACAGATAAATGAAAGATTAATTGCAGTAAGTTTGTCTTGAAAAAGACAGATCAATTAAATATCAATCGCAAAGGCACATTTAGTTCGTTAAGATGAAAAAACGCATACTTCAACGTTGACATCAATCGTATACATATAAACAAATCTTGCATAATCACTTTGGAACATCGGAATTTCAGTACAAGCCACCTATCGGTGGTTTCTTAATTAAATTTTTCCTGAACATGTTGATTATTTTATAAAACAATCCTGAAACATTTCTATTTTTTTGTAATATTCATATAATGAGAAAAAAAATAATTATTAACTAAACAAATTAATAAACAAAAATACATTTGCATAAATATAAGAAAATATAATTTATTTAATGCGTACGAAGGTCAATGAATAAATAAATGACAACGCATTCGCACGCGCCCCGCGCCTGGTCGAGCACCTTGTGTTTCTTGAATGATATCTCGATAAAATCAAAAAACCCCTTTCCAGAAAATAGCTATATCGACGTAAAATTTCCTCCTCTTTCGATCTAGCAGGTCAAAAAAAATATTAAAAATGCATTTTTTGAAATATAGCACATTTTATATTTTTTAAATGTCAAATTAAGCATATTTTACAAATCTGATAAGAGCATTGAAAAGCTGAGGAAAAAATACATCGAAATCACTTCGTTATGATAATTTCTAGGAGCATTTTAGCCCTTTAAACATGAGCTGAAAACAACACGATTAAGCGCTCCCGCGCCGCGCTTGGAGAGTTGACGTGAAACGCCTCATATAGGACAGTTCCGAATAGCATCATCTGCAATTTCCAGTAAATTATCACTTTATTATTGTACATCTTATGGTTATTTATTCTGATAACTCTTTGGTATTCAATGAGTTTTTTTAACTGATGATTGTTCAGTCTGGTCGTTGTTCATGTTTATAATAAAATTTTAGATGCGATAAGGGCTGTTAACTTTTCGAAAAAAGAGTTCTTTAAGAATGCTCTTGTGTCCACATTGACTTAATACTTATAGTATTTAAATAGTAATAACAAAGTAGTCATTTCAAATAATTTTTTTTTGGCGACTGACAAAATAGAATGTATCTCAGAGCATTATAAATAATTATAAAGTATGTATAAAGTATTCTTTATGCAGCCTTTTAAAAATTTGTTTGAAAAAAAGGTATAATTCTTTTATTTAAAAAAAAAATCTTAAATATATTCTTTATTTAGTACTACGGCAAACAAGCCAAATCTCGCGGTATTAAATTATTGCATACGTAAATTATTCGATTTGCTTTTTTTCATTATTTCAATTAATTGCTTAAACCACAATTATTTTAACAATTCGTAACAAAATAATTTTAATTAATTTGAACGTGCACATACCAGAGAATTATTGAAAGAATTCTCAAGTAAATGTTTAACATTTAAACCTACTTTATCACACCGGTACTGCACACTCCTACCTTTCCTGCACGTTGCAGCGGGAAAACCTACACGTGATTTTCCCCGGTGATCTGGTAAAACGGCCGCTGTACAAATGCGAGACTCTCTTGATGAGTCTCGCTTTCCGTTCTCGGACCTATCCTATCGTGAGCACGGCCTGCAGTCCAGTGCAGCTCACGTCGGGAGTTGTGGGTGGATATACACTGTATCACACATACATAAACATACACGCTATAGTGTCGCGTCGCGCTTTCAATATAATTTCAGCGTCCGTGCTGATTCGCGGTGGAAATCGATCTGACGACGCAATCGACTTTTCCTATCGCGCCGACTCTTTCTAATCCACGAGATCACCTATCTCTCTGTAACTCGCGACAGGCGCCACGCTCGCTGTCCCGCTCATCATCCTCGGTGCTTGCGCGCCGTCGGATCGAGCATACAATCGAATTAACGATTGAATCATCGATTCAATCGCGAATTCGTTATACCCCTCTCCCAGACGCTGGATACCAGGATGGTGACAGCTCGATGACAGCGCTCGATGACCTATCAGAGGAACAGGTAAGGATACTACGCGGATGATGCAAGGATTATCGCAATGAAACACAATCATTGCTAAGAAAATAGAAAAATGTATTGAAAATAACATTTATAGCGCCGGTGCCCCCGATATATGGACAATCCTTCGATTTCTTGACACCCGGTGTTCCACACATGTAACACCGAACGTCTCGCTTCTTTTCTTCTTGGCGGCGGCGCTCCTGCGTCAACCGCCAGGCCTCTACTTCTTCGCGTTGTTTGACCCGCTTGAGCGCCTCTTCAGCTCTCACTCGCTCTGCGCGAGCGCGTTCAAGACGGGCCACCTCTTCACGGGCTCGCCGCTCTTCCGTCTCCTTACGGAGGCGTCAGTCCTTGCAGACTCCGAAAACCGCTCGCAACTCGACACGCCGGTTTTCCACTAGTGGAAGCCACTTTCTCATACGGTGGCCCCAGCTTCGCCATGCTGCTCGATAAATCGGTCGAGCGCATCGAAAGCAGTCTCCTCTAGTTGTACAACCGACAACTCCTGGAACAGGTGGGCGCACATCTTCAGGAATTCTTCCTTATCCATCCTGAAATCAAACAGGGAAGGAAAATGAGAGGAATTTACGAATGCGTAGCACTCATTCGACGCGGAGAGAGATTCGCCGGATTTACTAAACTCACGCGTTTCGGGAGCCCTTCGGACGACCATGCTTTCGCTTTGCTACCGAAATCGACGACGCAGCCTTCTCGATTCGAACGCATGCTTGTTTCACAACTTTCGTTGCCTTCCGGGGCCTTCCGCGGGGCCGCGAAATTACAGGCACACAGGCAGCCGCTACATCTCCCGGTGGAGTGATGCTGACCTGCGTGATCGCTGCGCTCGCTGGTGGCGGGTCGCTCAGCGCCACCTCTACGCTACCATCCATCGGGGTGTTAGTGTCAACGTCGTCTACTTCTGTCAGATGACTTTCCTCGGTGACATACTCTTTAATTTGCTCAGCATGGACGAGCCCAATCAACTTCCTGTCCATATCCTCCAGCTTGTACGTATTAGAACCGAGCTGGGCCGTAATTCTATACGGACCTGCACATTTCGGGGCTAGCTTAGCACTCAGCCCTTCCATAGCTGAAGACAATACCTTATTGCGCTTCCAGACTCGATCTCCTACATCGAATCCAGCCGGTCTGCGTCGTGCAGTATAGTAAGCGGCTTTCCTGTTGTGAGATTCATCCGATCTCTGGCTCGCTTCAGCACGTAGATTGATGAGATCTTCAATCTTTTTCTGCCACTTTTCAAGAGCATCAGCTTGCTCTCTATCTAGAGCAACTAGCTCTTGTTCTCGACGGATCGTCGAAGGAGGCAGTGGTTATCTTCCGCAGTTCAGTAGAGCAGGACTGGCTCTTACTGAACTATGCACAGCCGTGTTAAATGCACACACGAGCTCGGGCAAATTATCGTCACATGTTCGATGGCTCTCTTCGATAATTGCCATGAGCATCGTCTTCAGTGAACGATTAACTCGTTCCACTGGATTTGCTTGCGGATGATATGTTGGTACCATAGTATGGTGCACACCTCGATAAATTGTCGTTAAATTATGAATTTAAAAAAAAGAAAACTAAGGTATCGCGAAAAGAAAACAGAGTCCAAATCATACTCTGAGTTACTAGCGTACCAGGCGAGGTGAAGAAGTAGCAGCGCAACAGAGCAGGAGCAACTATACGAGAATTGTCTCTCACGAGTTACACCGTTGCGCGCGTGCCACATTCTCAGCGCGCATAGTCGCCTGGTAAGCGGGCCGAAGATGATCGGCATTTGGATCTCTCTTGTCTTTCGGTGGCGCATGCGCAATTGAAAAATACTGAACATATTATACTATAGAGTGCGTGAGAAGAAAAGCACATACTATAGGGGATTGAGACAACCGATAATTTTCTTAATGATGAAATGGGGCTAAAAAAAGTTTGAACGGCTTTTTCTTTGCACTCAGTGGATAGATTTTCATGATTCTTTTTGTAAATAATTGCATTTTACGATATCTCATTTGATATGCACATCTTTTAGGTATAGCCGTTTAATTGAAAGATATGAGATACGTGATTTTGTAAATGGCAAATTAGAAGTATATATAGGCACACGGTCGCGAGCCCAGCAGACGCTATACTTTTCTGTGGCGCGCGGCCGCACACCGTGATATCAAACCGTAGTATAGGAATATAAAAATGTAATTATCTAACTATTCTGAATATAAAAAACTTTATATTTGTTATTTGAATCTACATTTAAATTTATATTTAAAACAAAAAAAAACATTGAGTTAAATAATACCAATTTTTTTTATTCAATATTGATTTATAAATTTTTATAGTATATTAAATTAATTTATTAACAATGTTTTGAAGGCCTAAAGACATGAAGTCTAATTTTTTCATCATTCAAAAGCCGCTAACTTCAAATGACAATTCAACCGCAGAATCTTGGTCTTTAAACAAGAGGACTCGCAGGATGCAAATTATGACGTATTTTTGTTAGAACAACTAATCTTTCAAAATTTTACTTACGAATCTTTTGCAAAAAGCACTAAAAGTTTCAAGCAGCTATCTCCAAAACTCGGCGTACAATCCCAAAAAAATCGCAATAGGTCCTTCGTACGTCCACTCTAGTTGAGGTCCGGGCAGCGAGAGTGTAGGGCGGAAATCTTCTCGCCTCAACTCTTGATGCACATGTCTCTCGGTCTCTCTCACTATCGTGTCTAGAATTTAGGTGTCTCTCTCACGCGCGCACCTGTTGCATGGAGTCAGCCATATCATTTACTCACGTAGCCTTTCTGAAAAAGGACTACGTGAGTAATTTCGGCCAATCACTCAAGCCCAGAATTGCGTCCGCGATTCGAGTGTGCTTCAAGAGTGAGGAGAAAGGAGGCTCGACACGTCTCGAGAAGGCAGCTTAAAAGCACTGGATTCCTGTGCGGGTCATCCTCGTCTCGAAAACTCAATTACAGTATTTTTCCCGGTCGCGAAAAGCCTTAACCACGAATCGCGGCAGCAGTCGAACGCTGCATATACTTCGCGCATGCGTATGATTTCCGTGCGTTGAGTATCCCTATCGAATGGCTTAAGTCACGTTTCTACTCTCGGTCTGAAGTTGCTGCGCCGTCGCAGTGAGTTACGTCCACGTACGTCTCCTCTCTCTCTCTCTCGCTCATGTACCGCGCGACGTGAGTCTCCCTTCCTCTCGCGCCTACAGTGTACGCGGCGCCTTGTTCTCCATCTCTCTCGCGCCAGTGGTGCTCGCGTGCACGGAGGTGTGTGCCCGTGTGTGTATGCGCGCAGTGCATTATCGCAATCTCTGTCTCTGTCTGTACCTGCAACAGAGAACGTAGGACCCCGGTGTCGCCATCCTGGTGGTTCTGCTTTGCGTCCCTGACGGTCATCGCACATGGCTGTTGGGGTGACATGACGGCTGGCCAGCCGCGTGGTCTGCTAGCCGTGCGCTATCTCATCGTCGCGTTCGACACCGGAAAAATAAAGTGGAGCAGTGTTAGTGCACGTGGAATTTCTGGTGCAACAGTGCCCCAGGAGAGTACTCGCGGCTCGCTGCGCTGGTGTGTGCTTTTCCCTAACCCCTAACCTACTCTTTCTCGTTAACCTCCTCGTGGCGTGCATCGGTACGTCACAATATCTATATATGTATATACATATATCTACGGCGCAGGCGGTGTTGCCCAATCTTACACCTGATTTCTGAACCTCGAAAAAAATCTATCGCTTTCCACTTTTTACCAGAGAATATTGTGACGTGACGATCCGGATCCGGGCCCTAATTTGCCCGTAGAGTTCAGGCACCTCACCGGAGTCCTGCGCCCGTCGCAATTTTACAACTCGCCAAATTTATAATGATAATGAGCGCCAGGCGAGCTGCTCTTTTCCCGGCTTCCTTGAGTCCTCTGTCCCCGAGGAGGTTCCGCTGAGCTGTAAGAATCGCGAGTCACCCAGGGCGGTGACAGACCCACGGCGATTCCTCCAGGAGTTGCTTTTCTCGTGCTCGTTCTGCCACGCTAATTGGCTATCTCTCTCTCTCCCTCTCTTTCTCACACACACACGTACTACTCCGCAAAAGGGCACACATTCACACCAAACCAAAAGTGGACACAGAGATATATATTGAATGAAATAAAATAAAGGACACGATAAGATAATATTAACAAGGTTTATATTCTCGCTAGAAATCCATATATACAATAACGGCCACCTGTGGGCCTCAACGTCTCCTGACGCGATGTCGCGCTCGTTATCTATCCCTCTCTCTCTCTCTCTCTCGCTCTCTAACACGAGCGAATAAGTAATCTCCTATCTCTCTCTCTCTCTCACACAAAAATAAATAACCTTTTATCTCCCTCTCTTTCTCTCGCGCAACACTAAATCCAATTACTCTACCCTCTCCCGCACGAAAAACCTACCACAATCGAAAACCGTACGTACCCCGAGTCAGCCGCCATTTTCCGCGACACTTGCTTCCCCACGCCACACTAATCCACACTAATTCTCTCTCTCGCCGACTTGTCTCGGATTAGCTCGCTTCAGCTGAGGCCACACCGTCACTTGCCTAGCTCTCTCTCTCTCTCTCTCTCTCTCTCTCTCTCTCTCTCTCTCTCTCCTCTCACCCGCTATCGCCCTGGATCCTTCCCTCAGCAGCGAGGCTCGGCTGCACTCACCATCGGTTTTCTCGATCTGCTGTGGCGCCAACACGTGCAGCCTCGTACACTCCCTCACTCTCAGAACGCGCGCGAACGAGAGTCTGGAATTTGCTGGTGTTCGGGTGGCCCTTCCTTCCTGTCCTCTCTGAATGAGTATCTTCGACACGTGGCTAGAAAAAATCTCGGGGTCGTACACGAATCACGTCTAGTAGCGAGCACGGACGAACAACGAGTGATGCGGGCGGAAGTCTTCTCCGCATCCTCGGCATCTTCTTCTTCGTCCCCACTCCGCTCGGCCAATCCGCGACTCCAGTCGGGAACCTAGTCTTCCCTTCGCTCTTTCTTGCCAACCGCAGCCTCTCATCGGCCTTTGCCGCTGCCCATTGGCTCCTGTCCTTTGCTTCCGCTGATCTCTTCCGCGCGCGATTATTCGAATATTCTTCCTCTTGATTCTCTCCTTCTTTCCCTCTCTGTTACTCTCGTGGTCATGGCCCAACGTTATCTCTCTCGCGCTACCGCCACAATCTCTTCCGTCGACTAGCTATCTCTCTCTCTCTCTCTCTATCGCTACAGTCTACTCTCTCTCACTCCGTGCTCTCTATCTCTCTCGCGCGCCCCATCATACGCTCTCTCTCGCTCTTGCAACAGCATGCTCTCTCTCTCTCTTGTCGTCGTCGTCTTCGTGTCTTCTGTTGCTCGTCGTCGTCGTCGGTGAGCCGGGTCGTCGTCGAGGAAGTGCCTCCGAGGTGTCAGCAACGGAGCCTTCCGTTACATGCGGTCATCGAGGGCCGTGGACGGCCAGGAAACCCCTGGCAAGCCGACTTCGGTTTCTCTCTCTCTCGCTCTCGTGCAGGCTCGGCCTGTCACTTTTCGGTGTCTTCTCTCTCTCTCTCGCGCCCGTGCTCGCCCCCTCGGAAAAACATTAAAAAGAATATTCGCGGTTACGCGTTGAATAATTAGTTTTTCGGCTCGGTAGTGTCGTCAGTTTTCGGCCGCGGGACTCGCTGTTCTGTTCGGGAATTATTTATAATAATAATTTTTAAGTGACGTGGTTCCCACGTCACAATATTCACGGTAAATTGTCGATAAAAGATATATTTTAAAATTCTATATTATAAAAAAAATACTCTAGTTTTATTTGGAATCTTTTTTAATCTGATGGTATATTTTAAAACGTGTAAGAAATATTCGCAAACTGCTCACGGCTACTAGTAGTGTATTACAGCCATGTTAAAGGTCTCAACTCCAATCAATAATAACTTATAACTAATTGGTAGAATGACCTGAAAGGAGGACGCCGGTAGCGGCCCATGGTCAAATTTGGCATGAATCCGATAAAATCGACTTCAACACAAAGAATCCTTAAACTCTAAAGTATTTGAATAAAAGATGTCTTCTCTATGAAGTGGAAAATATAAAAAAAGTGATTTTTTCTAATTTTTAAGACTAGATGTCGGATGAAATCTTGAGTTTTTTACTCATTTTAACAAAATTGACTTAAATTTTTTTTATATTTCCGCGCATTTCCCCCGATTAAATTTTATTCCAATATTAATATTTTGATCAGCTCTAATAAATAAACAAATTTTGTACGTTTATCTAGGTTTATTTATTTTCTCGCATTCGTCGGCATCCTCCTTTAATGAGTAAATCCATAATACTAAAATAAGCTTTATATTAATTTTTCTTAAGCATCCTATATATTTCATTTTGGTAGACGACCTCCTTAAAGAAGCATTTATACCTATTGAATTTAATATTACTAGTTCATTATAATGATGATAATATAAGGTGGATATAAAGTAGTTATGGTGGAAGGTGATTGTAGGGCCGGAAATGACTGTACTCCGTTTCTTAGCTCCAATATTAATTTATTGATATTAAATGCACAAATAGAGGTTCGCAAGACAAAAGGGCTCGCTCGAACAAACAACAAACGTCTTTTAACTCGCACTTACAGACTACGCGGTGTTGAAGAGAGTTGGGAGCAGCCCCAAATATCGCCGGTCGGGAGTACAGCTCGGATGTCCCATCCAGGTTCAGTCGGGGCCTCGTCTCGCACTCTTGGGGACAGCCCTGTGCACTACCACTTCCTCTCGCACTCTCGGGAACAGCCCTGGGTTCGCACTTTCTCGGGAACAGCCCTCGTGGTTGCGCGGCAGGGACAGCCTGATACCGCTCCAGCAGGTCGCAATAATACGGCGTGCGTGGTCGACTCAGGCGAGGTAATGCTCGCGCCTCTCCCGGTTTCGCTCGCTATCGTCGCGCTTCCCCCTCCCCTCTCTCATCAGAGTCAGGGCGCGAGTCTCTCGCGCATGTTGTAGCGAACGCGCGCAAACGGCTACAGTCTGTCCACGTTCACGGCCTACCCATGATAATTATCGCACAAACACCTATGATTATGCAGTAAAACTTGTATTACGAATTATATTGTATTACTGCAGAGTTATCGTTTGCCAAGGGAGTTTCATTAGAAAAGATACGCACCCAATTTTCATAGAAAGAGCTTCTTGTCTTTAACCAAATTTTTTTTTACCTAAACAAATAATATATATTTATATATGACGATCAAACATAAAAATATTGAATTTGTAGTTTTGGGTAGACTTATAAAACATCTACTACAAGGAGGTACATTCATCGAATATCGGATAAAAAGGTCTTAAATTTAATAAATGAATATGAGATTATTACCGTAGGATAGCCAGGGGACGTTACATTTTGGACTTTAACCCCTTAAGGCCGAAATTGACCTTTTTTCCAGACTTCTTTCATCGACTCTTTTCAATATGAAATCGGTTTTTAAAAAAAATCGAGATAAGTCTTTTCCGTTGTAAAATTGTCGATTTACAGACACAAATACACATAATATAATGTAACTTATTATCTTTTTATCTTCATTCATATATGAGATATCCCTAATAGCACAAAACATCATCATTATAACGTTATAACGTCATTATAACGTTGGATGAAAAACTTCGTAACGTTAGAATTTTATGATTTAATAACGTTATATAAACGTTATAGCATCATAAGATACGTCCGCCCTTTGCAAAAATATTACGTCATTAAAACTTTATTACAATGTAGATAAAACGTTATATATTTTATTTTTAAAACAACGTATAATTACTAACGTTATAAATATATTTTTCTAACGTTCTTGTAAGTTTTTGGATTTTTAAAATAACGTAAAATTATAAATTTGTTTTTCTAACGTTCATATCCCTAATAGCACTAGACGTCCAAGAAACGTCCAAAGAACGTCATTTTTCTGAAGATGATTTTCAATTTTATAATATATATAATTGTTTGGAGTGCAAATGGACGGACAGTTGAAATAAAGAGCCAGGCGATTCGTGCGTTATATTTTGCTGTATTGATTTATTTGACTTTATACACTAAAACTTAATTAACTTAGGTCTAAACGTTCTTCAACTATAATTTGATTTGTACTTATAATGTGTGGCGTGTCGCGAGTATGATTTGTTTTGATCGCGGTTCGTGTGCTTACGCTCTTGACCGCTGCTCACGAGATACTGCCTAAAAGGCAACAACGCGGCAAGAGGGAAGCTTACATTTAAGGCCTAATGGCGCGACAGATATTTTCGTGTGTTTGAGTATGTGTGTGATGTAATGTTTGTATATAGTTGTATTAGTTTAAGGTATAGATCTTGAACAATAATATATAATTTTATATAATAGAGCCGCTTTTATATTAATTTTCGCACGCTTCACAATTTTTCGCAATTAAATTAAACACTTAAAAAAAAACTTTTCTTATACTTGGATTCGAATTAGCCATCTTTGGGATACGACGCATAAACCTTAACCACTACGCTACGGAACGCTAGCAATCCAAAATTTTGATTTTGCTTATAAGTCTGGAACTTAGAGCATATACTACTGGAGGCAGCTCCCCAATCGCTTAAGTGTAGACGCGGTGGTAGAGTGAGAAAGGTATATGGAGCTACATGCTGGCTCTCTGCCATCACGCGATTGGTCAGAGTAGGCTAACCTAACGCTGCCCCATATGACTGCTGTGTAATTGCATATAATGTAAATATACTTCTTTGTATTTATTTTAAAACTTCTCATCATCTTATAGCTGAAATCAACAGTCGCTAATCTATTTTTTTATATTTTAATCAGATCGAAAAAGGCTAGTAATCTAAAGCCTTCAATGGGGGGCGAACCTTAAATACGACTTCTGATAATTCTATCGGTGATATACAAAATAGGTAAGTGGACTAAGGCAAAGCGCTCGTGCGTAAACGATCTTAGTTCAAGTCCCGTCAAGTGATATTTCTTTTTTTTTAATTATCGTGATAAAAATATTTAAAATATATGAAAGAATAAACGATTTATAATCCTGTAAAGAAAATAAATTTTTTAAAGATAAATATAATTTTAAAGATTTAAAGACAAATATAAAAGTTGTAAAAATTATAATAAATTATAAAAACGAAATAATCAATTACAATGAAAACAACTAAGCAGGATCAATAATTGTAAGAGTATTTTTTAATTAAAAAATAAAATCCTTTACTAATTAACATACATATTAATATAGGCTTAAAAATAAAAATATTGTAATTTAGTTGAGTACTTGAAAAAATGTTAATCTTTATTCTAAAATTAGTCAATAGTTAACATGTATGTATACATTAAAAGCGTAAAATATAAATACAAAAAAATGCATGTTCAAAATATATAATTATTTATTACTTGATAATGAAATTGAGATGACTTTTACCTCGTAAATAATATTAATTTTGTGAAAATTCTTTTAAGTTTTTTAGTAAATTGCTTTTTTGTGATTCGAAATGTTTTATTCGTATTCTCAAAAATGATTTTGTGATTTTATTAATCAATTACGATTGGTGTTTTTCGGGTGTATCTGAGTGTTGAATATTAAAAAAATTCCTAGGAATACAGCTTAAACAATTTTTAAATAATTCAGCGTGTATGCCTATTCTAGATTTGTAATAGATTCTGAAATTTCTTTCTAATATTTTACAAAGTATTACAACATTTTAGATGGTTTTACTAATCCACCTCTATTGATCCTGCTTACTCGTTATCATTGTAATTGATTATTACGTTTTTATAATTTATTATAATTTTTACAATTTTTATATTTGTCTTTAAATCTTTAAAATTATATTTATCTTTAAAAAATTGATTTTCTTTACAGGATTATAAATCGTTTATTCTTTCATATATTTTAAATATTTTTATCACGATAATAAAAAAAAAAAAAGAAATATCACTTGACGGGACTTGAACTCAGATCGTTTACGTACGAGCGCTTTGTCTTAGTTACAAACTCTTCAAAACTTATATAAATTAAAAATATTTACATTCATATCAGAATTTCATATTTGTTTAGTTGAATTTATTATATTTGCAAAGAATTTTCATTCAAACAAAAAAAAATAAAAAGAAAACAATTCAATTTCAATTTCATTTCACTAACAAAAAAAGAAAAAGTAAGGATAAATTTCTATTTTTCTAGTTTATATTTTTTTTATTTATTGCATGAAACCTTTGTAGTTTTTTTAGAATTCGATTGCACTTTTAGTTATCCGAAAGGATTGACTTGAAAAGTTGTAAATTATAAAAGAAATATTAATAATACAATTGCACTTTTAATTCCATCCTAAAGGATTGGCTTGAAAAGTTGCAAGTTATAAAAATATATATACAGGCTGTATAGAAATCATCGCATGTGCTATATATACCATTGAATAGATCTCGAAATTCTAAGAAATACGTACGTTTCTCGTTTTTCGATCCAACAAGTCGTTTTTGAGTTATTAATTGTTGAAAGTTTGTAAAATAAGCCAATCAGCGGACGGCTATCGCGCTCCTCCTTTCCTCCTCGCATCGCTGCTTCTGCCGCCCGCTATAGCCGTCCGCCGATTGGCTTATTTTACAAACTTTCAACAATTAATAACTCAAAAACGACTGGTAGGATCGAAAAACGAGAAAAATATATATTTCTTAGAATTTCGAGATCTATTCAATGGTATATAGCACATGCGATGATTTCTATACAGCCTGTATATTAATACAATCGCACTTTCAGTTCCATCCGAAAAGATTGGCTTGAAAAGTTGCAAAATTGTAAAAAAAAAAGAAACAAAAATATTATTAATTCGATGGAACTTTTAGTTCCATCCGAAAGGATTGGCTTGAAAAGTTGCAAATTATAAAAGAAATATTAATAATACAATTGTACTTTTAGTTCCATCCGAAAGGATTGGCTTGCAAAATTGCACTACATATATATATAATACGTATATAAAAAGTCACTTATGCTGACACTTTTCAACATGCAACATCACATGTGCTGACACGGACGGACTTATGTGGACGTCAACATAATGTCAAAATTTTTTCTGTAGTACAACAGTACTTATGCGGACTCTTCAGTATTTTAAAGGCACTTGTGCTGACACAAAAAAAAAATTTTTTTACATTTTTTGATAATTATTTCTGCACTATTAAAAGCGGGCGCCGCAGGCGAACAACATTGGGGG
>UELU01136751.1:38283-76246 GCA_900490025.1 Megastigmus dorsalis | reverse complement strand
AGGGCGGTGGGGGAAAGAAAATCGGAGCCGCGAATTTTGATTTATTTAGCCGGGGCTCAGAATGAATTCTTGCAAATATTGATACGATGGCAGTTTTGGGCGTACGGTCTCTCGCCGCGTGAGAAATGAAGGCTTCGATACTGAACACACCGCGTGTAATCCTATATACACCGGACTGTCCTGCAACAATTTGGTCCCGCATCGCAACGCAAACATGACTGGGCATTTCGCCGTCGGCAGTTAATATGCGCGCTCTTGATTGTACACTGCTGAAAAATCGGAAAAAAATATTGCGGCGCCGCGCGTGAAAAATGTTTCGCTGCGATAACGCAGCGCGAAATTACTTTCGCGTTACTATGATAATCTTGAATAATAATTAATAATTATTTGATAAAAAGTTTGTGGCTGATGGATGGATCGGAGAAATTCTCTCCGTGCATTTTACATTTTTATAATTGATAAGTATATTATTTATACTACTTGTGGTGATGTTACTTGTTAAAAAATACATAAGTATATTTTTGTGTCAAATAAAGTAAGCCATATGTTTTATTTTGTGCACAGGAAAATATGTGTTTTACCTAAAGCTTCATAAAACAAAAAATGGTGTACGAATTCATTTTTTCATACTCACAGGATATATATATACTAGAAAGGCAGTCAGAATCTTCACCTGTTAGAATAAATAAAGAGGCATGATCAAATAAAATCGTGAACTTTACGTACACGCGAGAATCAGCTGACTGTGATCGAGACTTAGAAAACTGTAAGCTATCTCATGTCAGATCAGTATGTCAAATCGTTCCTTCTTACCGTATCCGCAAGTGTACCGAACACTTTTTTTGTGGTAAAAAACTGGCCTGTATTTGTACCCACGTAAAACCAAGGAGAAATAATCTGGTTCACCTGACGCCAGTAAACATTGCATGATTCATGTGAATACGTAAAAGTATAACGCATTTAGTGTGCTCTTCGAGGAAAAAGTACTTTTCAGCATTAGTACCTATTACAAGAAACTTGTGATTTTGAAACAACTTCTTTTCAGTCAAAATGCTACTCTTGAAAAATTTCTAAGCAAAAACTCAAATTGTAAAAATTGATCGGTTGCTCCATTAAAGTGCAGTCATGTCTCATTAATGTGCATTTAACGTTAATTTTATACCGTAAAGACTTTGCAAAACTACGGTTCTATTCTAGCTTATAATTCTATTTTAGATTATAATTCTAACGTTACGTCACGTACGCTGAACATTTTAGAGTGACCAACTTACATAGTAACACTCCTTCGATTAGTATATATATATATAATTCTTATAATTCTTCGATTAGTCCAAATTCTTTAAAATTAGTGTTTAATGTATTTGCGATTATTTTACTTAATGCACCACGTCCACATCAATTCTCTCAAATATGAATAAAAATAAATTTTACAATTTAAGCGAGTGGAACTTGATTCTAAAGTGTTTAGCGCCTAGAAATACTGATTAAAGATTGCCAAAATTTCGAAATGCATGCTCATGTTTTCGAGTGATGGCGAGTTGAAGTCAAGAGAATTTCTGTAATTCCCGTACAATCGCTCTAGGCCTCTACTGTAAGTGTTATATACCACCTATATAAATCACCAGTAATCCTTACATCAGAAGTCCAAGGCAACAATAACAAAGCAAACTTACGTAGAACTAACGTTTTTGTACTCCTCGTCATTTATAAACTTGCTTCTTTCTAAATCTTACTTCGCGTCTAATTTGATATCTCTATCTCTAGAAATCCTTCTCAAGAAACTCGGGTTAGAACGAACTGAGTATGATCGAATTAAGCAACAACTGACAAACGTACCAAGTAGGTATTTTCCGGCTATCTAGCTCAGCTCTCGCGCATTTCTTAAGGTAATCGCACGAATGGTATGGGGCGCGCGAGCACGTCTGGCGGAAAACAGGAAGAAAGTTTGCGTAGCTGCAAGTTAATTAATTAAATCGCTGAATAGCGTTTTGCCTCAACGGTGGATAAGCGTACGTTTCATTTGAACTTAATCCGGGAAAGGAGTATCTTTTGATATGGTGCCTATATAGGCGTTAATGAACGGCACGAAATTCGAACCTATCGGAGTCAATTCACGGCGAATGGAATTTCGCAGCGAGAGATGCCCGACTCTCTCTCTCTCTCTCTCTCTATCTCACGGATGCGACTGATTCATACCTCGGAATCGGATTTGCATAGAATTAACTAAGAGTCCCGGCTGCGCCTAGGTATTATTGTATTACTATAGCCCATTCGATTCTATCCGCACTGCGATCTTCTATTTATTACGGATTGAATTTAATGAGCGCGGCACCCTAGCCTTTTTCATCCTCTTCTCTCATTTTTTTTAAGTACTTGACAATTACCGTGCACGCCGCTCTAGAATAAAAAGCTGGTATGATTTATAATTCGTTGACGCGCGTGGGATAGTAAAATTTAATATGAAATCGATGGAGGTGACGATATCAGCCGAGAAATTCAGTCGCCCAATTTGAATAAAATAATTAATTACATTCTTTCGCGAAATGCGCGCGAGGCTTTGGACGCTGGCGATATTAAAATTCACATTGTTTTTAATCGCGATATTTGAATGGATCGGCCCGTTTGATCGTAGACAAGAGTAATTTGAATGAGATGATGGAAATTTCGCGCGCAATAATTAATGCTTGCATTCGAGGTGCCGCTGGTATCGGAATATTCTTTGGCAAACTAACGGTGCATGGCCACTAGGGGGGGAATAATGTGTGCCAGTGTCATTTTCAGCCACAAAAATATTGCGGTTAAAATTTACGATACTATATAAGATCGAAAAACTGAGCTGTATACACTTGCTAAGTAATAATGGTCGTTATTGGGCTGACGCGGATATACTGTTATGACTCGTTATGAGTTCCATTCCACCTCAGATTTTCCAATTTTACTATATTTTTTACTGCATTCTTTGTTGCGTTTGAGGAACAAATTGGCGAGATTATAGTTATTTAAAAGATAACTCAATTTTTAATACGTATAATTAACTATTCAAATGTTTTAAAATCTCTTAAAAAATCTAATATTTTATTTTTATAGCGCGTAGTAATGCTTCTATAAAAATTATTGTGTCCAATATATTTAGTTTGAATAACAGTTTGATGCTTTAAAGTAGAACAAAATAAAATTTTCGAGTGATAAATATAAATTATTTCGATTTTCGTTATGAATTAAAAAATCTTTTATTAGCTGAAAATTATAGAATATAATAAATTTGTAATTAATATCTATAAGTCTTTATTTATAAGTAACTATTGCATGATGTAATTTCGATATTCGATATTTATGTTTCTATAAAATAGTAGAAATTTTTCAACGTAGTGGATATTCTACAATTAATGCGGAGTAAATTTTGAAGAGGAGATCAAACGACATTGTGGCATCACAGCACCACAGAATCTAATGCGCAGGTACTTGTCAATTCCTGCATGGACGAGACAATGTGAAACAAAGGGAGCCGTATCTACACGTGAAATAGTGAAAATGCACGTATTCATCAGACAAAATATGCTTCACACATGAAATAAGTGAAAATTTTACATACGTACATGTGGAGGTATAATTAACGTATGAAATAAGTGAAAATTCCTCATATTCACAGGTGGCAATTGGCTTTACATGGAAAATATTTGAGAATTCCACATTTTCAGATTTAGATAATGGTACCCTGAATTACATAAATTATTTAGTTTTTCAATTAAATATAGTTTTGTACTAAATTAAGGTTTTCTATAATGTCAAAATTAGCAGTTCCATTAAAAGGGAACGAACTATCGCAAATATGCCATATGAGTGATTCTTCAGAACGAGGTACATTTAAAAAAAAAATTTGTAACTCCTTGAGATTTTCAAATTTAATATTTATTCCTCTAATAAAATTATTCATTTGAAAATCCCAGGGTACTTACAAAAATTACTTTAAATGTACGCAGTTCTGGAGAATCATCCATATTATTTCTAAAAACACGCGAGCACGAGTTACTTAACAGAAAATATGTGTGTAATCTCGCTTCCGTAGACCATAAGATTAATTCTGTACATTCGTCTTCTAATTACGTAACGTTTACTTAAATCATCGTGTAAGATAATTTAGGACGAAGGAATATCCGAGAACCGAGCTCACCGCTCGAACACGTTCACAGAAGCTAAATATTTAAGCTTGCACTGGAAGCCATTAATGCCTCCGCGGCAGTGCAGCAGCAGTGGCAGCAAAAACAAAACCTTAGAAGTAGAGAGAAATCACGAGAATCGCTATGCGCCAGCTCCCGGGAGAATTTGCATACAAGCGCTCGAGCTCTTATAGGCCTGACTCTCAGAAGTTATACGGGATCTGCGATGTGCCGCTGCCAGTGCTATTCTCTCTCTCTCTCTCTCTCTTCCCTCTGTCTCTTACTCTCTCCACCATCCATAGGCCTGCATAATCGAGCGATTTTAAATCAGGAAACCGCCAGTTTACTCTTTCTGTCTGCCTTTTATCTGCTTTTTAAAGTCTTCTCATTGGCCCCTTTTTCCCAACCATTTTCTCATTCCTTTCATCTGTATTTGTTCTCTTCTTTTTCTATCACTCTCTCCTTTTAGCATTTCCATAGCTACGAACTCTTCTTTATCTGCTCGCATTTTATATCCTCAAAACTCTTTGAGTGAGAAAGAGAGGAGCAGAGCTTCGATCGAGGCAGTGTCGGCACTCGAAACTTTGGCGGGGCAGCTACGAATCCCAACGACTCGAGAGGTGCGAACGAAAAGTGACGCACTGACGATTCTGCGGGCAGAGGCGCACGGCGGCGTTAATTTATAGTCTCGCTGCTGGCTTCCGGTCGCTGCTGGCGCGCGAGCTGGGCTTGACAGTGAGAAGAGGCAGAAAAAGGACGGCGAAGTGGACCGCATTTCTTGCGACGCGACCCTTCGCTGCGATGCTTTGCGGACTGTGCTCTCTCTCTCTCTCTCTCTCTCTCCCTCTCAGTCTATATCGTTTTTTCCTCCTCTCGCGAGCGAGGTGTATTTATTGCTGGCTGTGTAATTAGTTAAGCACGCTGCAATGAAGTGGCTGAGCTTTTTTGGCGGATAACTTTTCTTGTTTTCAACTATTAGTTCTCTCTTAACTTTTTTACTCAGGAAGCTTAATTTGAAGAGCTGCTTGGAAGTTTGACCTTTTTAAAAATCTTTTTACTATTAAATAAACGCCATCCCACTATATTGCGTTATTTTTCTTTTCAAGTAATAGTAAATGGGTGATTGCAATTATGCGCGATATAATTTTCGAACCACCAAATTTTATTCTTTGATATTGTAACTTTTTGAGGGTTAAAGACCATTTTATAAACAATATTAATCGCTACAATTTCATCCAATTTAAAAATGTACGCGGTGCGCCGATGCATTGACTAAAACACTTTAAATCTAGACGTTGAATTAAGAATGTACTATTTTGGTATGTGTGAATAAAAATAATACCAAGTAATAAATAATAAAATGTACAAAATAATAGAGAATAAAACAAAGCCTTTTAATAGGTACACACGAGGGGTTTCTTTTATTCCGAAAGTATGACAACGAAAAATACAGTTTGAGAATTTCTTGAGAGTCATACATTAAAAGAAGATGTGGCTATAAAGCAACATTTATGATAATAAGAAAAGTCTTTATATGACTGTAGTATTCACGGTTCATGATTCCTCGTTTTCAGCTTTTTTTTCAAATATATATATTTCTTTAGTGAATACACGTCATCACAAAAGTCCTCCTGCTTCAGAAAAATTTTACGAGCGACTTTATGAGCTAGCTTCCATAAGATACTGTCTTCTTTTTACAACAGAAGAAAATTGCTCGTGAATCATCAATATATTTCTAGCTGATAGATTGTTAACTTTGGCTTGTAACTACTCAATGAACTATTTTTTTTTCAGTTTTTTGCAACTAGAAATCTACTAGACTTACTTACTAAGAATTCTTCAAAGATCATAATTAAAAGTCGAAATAAAAATATAAATCATTATATTCAACAATAATAAACTCGTCCACAATAATTTAGACAACCTAGTCGAAAACTAAGAGCTCTGGTATATCTTTGACAGTTATAGATTTAAATTTAGTTTAGTTTTAATTCGTACCTTTGTATGAGCATGAATTACCATTTAAAATTTAATTTATGAACTATTAACGTTCCATTTCACCTCAAATTCATCTCTTACGGTTTCGGCAGCCTCAGCCTCTGTTAGCTTATTTCACATTCATTAAGACATACTGACTAACCTTAACTTGAAACGTAATTTCTCTATTTCATTTAGTACTTTACTAAGCATTTTCTGCCCTGTGTTATTCTCTCGTTTTAACTTTTAATTTCATCTCCACATATCCTACCCTCGGTATATTGAATTATTTAATCAAAAGAATTTAACATTGTCCATTAAATTTATTTTAAGGTAATTAAAAAATTTAATAAGTGTAGTTCCTTTAAAACGGCCATTAAATATTACCATTATGCACAAGTTATAAAACAAAGTATAATATATCTATTCAAATCAATTCAACAAAACTATTAAAATTAATGTTTATCCACATTATTCTAAAATTCTAGAAGTAAATAATCGCTTAAGAGGCTTTACATAACACTTGACCCGTTGGATGGAATGTTCGTAAACTCGTACAAGACTCCTTCAAGCGAACGGAATCTTTGAACATTGTGCCAACATCATCGATTACCGGGTCAGTTGACTATAGATAGTTTATCGGATGCTATGAATATTCGGTTTTCAGAATCTGGAACGCGTAAATTCTCATCATTAATATATGATTCGCTGTTGAACACTCTATATTAATGTTTTTATATCGAATTATGAAGATTTTTACATTATTTTTTACTTTTTTTTATTGCAATCTCTACAATTTTAAGCGATAAAATTTTAAATGTTTTAAAATTCTACCATTTTAAAATCGATTCAGTAATTAAATACGCACCGATAGATATTTACTGCGATGTCATTTTCCTAGAATTTGTAATTAATATGATACGCGATACAGTAGGTGATTATATCCAACCCCAAAGCATAGGTATATTGTAACATTATAGTCTGGCCAGTCTAATTAAAGTTCTATCACTTTCAGTATAAACGCTATTAAAACTAAAAGATGCATTATCTTCTATGATTATTTATGGCTCATTAAGGATAGAATTATAAGTCACTTATATTATCATTCGCATTTATACCTATTAGCGATTTAATTTTAAAACAACAAATAAAATTCAAATATATAAAGTTAAAATTTTGCCATGAATAGTGTTTCATTGAAACATGTTATTGCTCGTTATCTTGAGTCAAATGGCGTTAGTAATTAATGAAAACATATGTACGATCATAAAATTAATAATCAATATTCTATCAAATCTAGAACGTTATAATGAAAGTTTAAGAGCTTTATTACTTTTTTTTTTTCAAAGTTTTAAATTAAATTTTCACCGTTAACGATTTTTTAGCATTTTAATACTTTCTCGAAAATCCATCGTAATAGCCATTGAAAATATAAAAATGTGCTTTGTCTGATCCAGTGCGTAAAATGAAAATTTTAAAATCAAATTAAAACAGCGGACTAAAAATTCTTGTATAGATCTGAAAAATTGGTAGACACACGCGCGCGCGCGTACAGACAAAAAACGCCTCGGCACGGTAATATAATAAAAAGGTTACTTTTAAATATAGCTCGAGCAAGCGTATCAGCCGAGTATATCTCTAAATCTTGTCCAATTCGCGCTATTCGAATGGGTGCTGGCCAGAAAAAAGCTCGGGAGAGAGAGAAAAAGGGAGAGCGATAGAGAAAGCGAGCAAAAAAGCTTCTGCGACGGAAAATGGAGGCGTCGCATGCAGGACGTCCATCCTGCGGGGATATCGCCGGTACCGAAGCAATTCTAGCAGCGAGAGTCAGTGTGCAGTTATGCTCCCGGCCATACACGTATATATATTTATACGCGGACAATGCGATATATCAGGTCAAGAAAAAAAATCTCATCCCACAAACTGCAAACGAAGTGTACGCTTCCGTTGTTACTTGGTGGGGGGCTAGAGATCTGTGCATCCTGCTAAATAACGAGGATCGTTACTATACTTCGGGGTTCCATTTTTTTTAACTCCCTTTTCGATTTTAGCGAGTGTCCGACGAATTTACCGAATGAATATTATGCTTTGACTACGGGCACTATGCACCAGAAAGATCGACGATTGAAAATAGATATTCTTTAAGCGTTTACATTCAAAGTAATTTTAATATATTATATGCTTCTAAACAAAACTAAGAAACTATATACAATCAAAATTGAGCATATCATAATTACTCATTTAAAACATTATTGTCTGGTCCCTGAGGAGGAGGAGGACCCCATTTTTGGTTGGTGGTGGACGGTCAGATTATCCTTTACTAATAAATGTTTTTTCAGAGTTAAATATAAGTTTATTTCAGATTCTTCGGGGATGATTGTAAACAAGGGCAATCTGATTGCCCATTAATATTGATTAGACTGTAAGACCGATAGAAAGGTCTTTGTCAAATTATTCTCTGATATTGTTGGTAGCTTCTTCGTATAACACTAGATCGTAGATTCTAGAAATTTAATTATTATAAATCATGAACATGCATTTGTTATGATTTACTGAAGCAAAACTCGTAATTGTTCGCATTTGCGCATAAGTGCTCATAACTGTGCGTATTTGCGCAACGGTCTGCTCGATTGCGCGCCTTCCAAATTCAACATTTTTGACGTTGGAAATGTTCAGCTCGTTGAACTAACAAGGGGAGGCCATACTCTCCGGGTCACGAATTTGGCTGAAACTTTACAGAGACATTCTTTGGCGAAAAATATGGGATGCGCGGTGTCTCTGTGTTATGCGCTAGTTTCAATGGGGAGCCAGTTAAAGCGATTATTTTGAAAGTGCAATTTCAAACTATTTTCCTTGGTTTTACTGGTTAATCCAGACAAAAAATATCAAAGCTTATTGCTTTAGTTTCCGATACGTTTTTTCTTTTTGGTTTCTTACGCGGATTTCACAAAATGTTAGAGTAATCCTATAAAAACTAAAACGCAGTTCAATTTTAAGAGTTTGTGAAATCAAAGTGAAAGTGTAGTATTTTTAAGTACCAGAAAATACCTTTCAATATTCCATTAAATTCATTTTTGAAATAACAGTCTCTTATCAGTCATATGGCTTACAATATTTGAAAGTAAAGCAGAATCCTTGACCAACACTCTGTTTAAAACGCATAAAACATCACCTCTTGCCAACAACGATAAAGAAAAAACTATTCAAAAGATTCTTCCTCTCCGTAACGATCATTTAATCGGTGCAGCAAACCCTGTCAAAACCACAATTAAAAGTATTTTCCGTGCAAAAGTATTTTTCTCACTAAGCGGTAAAGTAAGCGGTCGCGCGCCGGCATCGAGACCCGCTGCCACGGTCATCGTAATTCACGTTCGTTATACGCTGTGGCTCGGCTCCCACTAGCGCCTCCACCCACGCCGCGCCACAGAGACCCGCGGTACAGAGCAATTCGATAGAGGCGTCTCTCGTCGTAACAGCGGAATTTCGCTGAGCCCCTCGTAACGTTCTTGTGTCCGCGCGTTGCAGTCGATTGCCGAAAGAAGTCGCCAGCGGGAATCGGCATAGCGCAGTTCTCTCAAATTGCTCCTCCACTATATATACATGTACACCCGCACAAAGAGACACGAATGGGACTGAGCGTTAATCGTCGCGCTCGTGTAACCGGTTAGCAAGTGGTTCGTTACACTGTAATAAATAGGCTCAGGCGCGCAGCCGTTAGCAGTGTACTCTCGAGGTAAAGGTTGAACCTCGCGGCAACGCTGACAAACTGTCGCTCGTATAAACCCACTCCGCGCTCACCTCCCCCCTCCTTCCTTCCCTTCCGCGCCACCCACTTTCACCCCTACGCCGGAGAAACGTGAATAGGGGCTAATTACGAGCCGTCGAGCTTCTGGTCCTCACGACGACGGCGCGAGTAAATGTGTAACCGAGAGTACGATGTAGCGCGACGTTTGTACGGAGTATCAAACTTGTGATTACGTTGAATTAAATGCTTGCGTAAAAACTAACCCTCTGATTCCGTTCGTTTATGCTTTCCGTTGTGATTTTGAATGTTGGCTGTCACATAAGAAGGGAAGCTTCGGGGGGTCGGTGTGCCATTGAACGTTGTTTGATTTGAATCATTGCAAAATTATAAGTATGCCACTTAATCTGATGGTGTCAGGTTTAAATCATCCTATAATCAGTCATTTATTGCAAGTAATTAGACAAGCATATGCACTTAAGTTTAACTCACCCATATATCTACCGAAAACTAGTCTTTTGCTAAATCTTTAATAATAATTAAACATGTGAGGTGTTTCTTCAAGTTTAGGTGAGTAAACGATATAAACCTTATAAAACTTTAATTATAACAAAATAAAATAAGTTTAATTAGGTTTTAGAATTACAAATTTTTTTACACTGTGTGTGCATCATAGTCAACACTTTGTTATTTTTCATCCAATTTCACTGTTTAAAAGCTTAAATTATTTATTAATGTGTTTAGCATTGATTCACTAACGTATTTTTCTTTTTTGTTTTTTATGGATTTTAAAAAAATACCGAATTCGCCTTACTGGTTATATAGTTATATATTTTATCTTTTAATCTTTTCGATCCGAGGATTTTTCCTTTAAAATTGACCTCGCATTTTAGCTGAATTTCATGACTTAAGTGAATGATATTCTTATGACAAGTCGCCACACGGAGTGTTGGTCCATATATGGAAGCCATATATGGAGCGAAAAGGTTAATGAAATAAAAAATTGACAAAAATTGCAGGGGCCAACAATAACTAATAGTATAGAAATATTAAAGAATTAATTAGTGACTCAAAGTGCTCGAGTGGTAGTTACAGTAATTTTGGAAAAAATATTAAAATTCATGCCCAGTTCTGTTTCCATCTAAAATGCAAATTTGCTTATACAAACGATAAACAGATTATAAGGTCGAGCATAATAAGAGCAACTACATCAAACGCACTGCTCACAATAAAAATCTTTTATATGCAATGCTCTTTGATGAGAAGCATCCTCTAAAATTTACGCGTGGTTAATTACAACAACAAATCCTGTTCAAAACTCGAATGCAGAGGATTCAACGCGTTATCTAAATTTCATTCATCGATGGTTAAAATAACTTCGAGACAAATTTTCTCTTTGCACCCTCTCCTCTGTACTTCAAATCGACGTTCCGCGGTTATTAGGTTCAATTAATGTATTGCCTGCACTATGTTGCTTCTACCACATTTTCATGATTTACTATATGCTTTATGGTCATCCTGAAACATGCACTCGAACGTGTACACGCATACACACGAAGTTACGAGAAGGGTTAAAATTTTATGCTCCAAGCTTGCAAAGTGAAAAGGTACGAGTCTGTCGCTGTGTATACTCGGGCCAACGAGACGCATTACGCGAACCCATTCTGGGTTGACCATACGAGAACGAGAAGAGAGCGAGAGTGGCATAAGTTTGGATGCATATGTCACGCGGCGTTTATACAACATGCAACTTTCGTCATTAGAAGAATACAGTCTCAGCTGCACGGTTAATTTGTTTTCACTCGAGAGCAGCATTAAATTTCTGGTCAGCCTTGATTCACGCGCGCGCGCTCGCCATCTCCACCACATTCTATTTTGCTATTTCCCAAAGCTTAGCCTGAGTACGCATTGTACATAGTTCAGTCGCTAATTCGTTTTACATTTTATCATGATTTTCACGAGTTCGCTCAGTGCAGCTTGTATTGTAAATGCGAGTATAATGTATCGCACTCGGTCGCACTTCATTGCGGTAAATTTTGAATAGCTTAACTATTTGAAGCACGAAGGTGTTAATTATTATTTAAAATTGATCAACTACATTTTCCGGTATGTAAATTTGCTTTTTATGCGCTATAATACACAAACTGTTATTTAATACAAAATTATTATAATACAAAATGCTGTTATTGTGTATCGATTAAGCAATAATTTAGACAAATAACTATAACCATATATATTTGAATATTGTGCAATTTTCATGGATCAAATTTCCACAGTTGCATAAAATCTATTTTTTACACGAATGGAACTGGAAAATTTAGCGCATTGAACAACAATATTTATGAAAAACGCTCGAATTTTCGATCAGCGCCAAATACTCCATTTTCCTGGTAATTTCGCATATTTTGCTACAGGACGAAAACAGGTTGGCCGAGCAAGCTTACTAAAATATGCACGAATTAGGAAACATTAATTTTCAAAACCCACGAGAATCACTGAGCTATGGCGCGAGGGGCGCCATTATAGCTATAGACCGTAAAAATCAACGACACTGTAATTCAAGCTCGCGTACTCGTGCGGCCGTGGCCGCGGCGGCGACGGTGACTCTCTCTTGCACCGGACGGTCGTGATATTACCCCACTGCAAAGAGAGAGAGAGAGAGAGAGAGAGACGCGAGGGCAGGGCACAGTCCCGGCACGTTTTCTTTTAAATTTACCGAGCAATATCGATGTGCCGGAGGTCGTAATCGCAATATTGCAGCTGCCGGCCCTCAGTTTACCGCGGAGCTTCCTCGGTTCTCCGTCCAACCATTTCGAGTAAAAGCGAAAAGTAAAATCGCAAACGATTGGCGGGAGGCTTGACGCCGGGGTGCTGGACGCTGGATACGGTCACGTCAGTTTCAACGGATATATTGGCCCATCAAGCACCATGATTATTATCTTACGCAATTCCCTTTCACCCTATTCGATTCTTCGTCTGCTTCCAACTGTGTTGCTACTGTTGGCATTCGATGCTATTATTTATTAGATGGCATTTACATGCGAGTCTTTAAATTTTATAGGGTATTACAATTTCATTTCTGCGTCATATTTTAAGCTACGATTGCGTTATTCTTTACACTATAGTTTTGAAAATTACGTTTCAGTTTAATTTGTATTACAGAGGAAACTGGATAGATTGATATAATACTCTCATAATCAGAATATTGTTCTAGTACTAATGCTTCGTATGAGTGATTGCTTCGTTATGTTTGCTACTGTATTTGAGAAAAGAGCTGATATCTCGAAATGAAAACTCTTGAATAACTGGGACCAGAAGTATTTCTAGAATCCTTTTATGAGAGAGCCCGACTGAGCCAAGAGGGTAAATGTCTCATAAAGCTTTTTGACGGTAGTGTATACAAACATACAGGGAACTGTTTCTTGTATAAACTGCACAGATATGCCATTTAAAAAATGAATGTAGATAAAGAGTTATGAGATTCTGAATTTTAAAACATGATATTGGGTCTGCTTCTCACGGCTTACTAAAAGAAATTGAACATTAACCTAAATAATTTTTGTCTGAACTCGATGTGAGGCCTACTGTGTATAAATATTAGGTTATTTCAGAAAGGTTATAGCAAAACCGTTATTCACTTGCTTTGTAATTATAATTATTATTTATTATTACGTGCAATTCAATTTTATTAACAATTATAACTTCATTTATTTATTATTATAGGTAATTGACTAATATTCTTTCAATCAAAGGTGAGATAGTAAAGCCAAGAAAACGAGCGAAGGTAATTATCTTGATGAGGGTGATAATCACACGAGTTGAGATACCCTGAGCGCACGTGTTGCATACAATATTTTTCCATACAACACGTGCTAAAGCGGCCTTTGCGCACGGAGTGTGGAAAAGAATGTTATTTCCTACCTTTATACTGAGAAAAATTCTTAATATTTTTAGGATTACGTAAATATATATATATTCAAAAGAATAAAATATATGAGAGAATTCAATTATTATACAATAAACGGAATTATTATAGTACTCAAGTTCACAAAATAGAAAAAAATAATTTCAGAGACATTAATGAAATTAATTAAACTGATAATTTGACCTCCTAATTTTTACACGATTGATTGAAATAAATTACTTCACTTTTTTATTGATTAGCTTCCTTGCGCATTATTTATGCTGTTTTAAAATATACATTGATCATATTTAAAAACATCTTTGTGTCATATGGCATCGATTACACTTCGCTGAAGCATGTCATTCCATTATTTTAGATAATAGCCGCAGCCTCGCCCGCAACCATAATACAATAACGTACATTCGCGAAAAACTGCACAACAGAAAATCGCACTTTCTTCGTCCGCCTGCTGCAATTTCTCCTTGTTGTTGCGCATTTCGCGTTGTCCTTATGCACTATATATCCTCGGTCTCTGTCCACTTCATCCCCGAGCTCCGCTGCTGCAGCAGAGACGCCAAGCTGGCATTTTACGCCGGTCAGGCAATTCCGCACACTTCGGCTTGGAATTGTCTAATGGCTCGTGAGGCGGTGCATCGGGTGCTCGCGCACCGGCCCGATGATCAGGCTATATTCCAATGAAGCGTATTACCGACGGGCTGATAGATCCGACGCTTGTCCTCTCTCTCGTTTCGTGCAACTTAGTTTCGCGTGAATTCGCCGGATATGCACGCGCGTCTGGGGATATGTGTATGTTATAGACACTGATCATTCATGGCTCCGCGCATAGTATAATGCTTTTGTGCATTCTTGCCATTGAAATGGCTTTGAATGTTATTTTTGATAACCCTTTGCTTCGTTGTTGAAAATATACATAAATTACCTTTTCCTGTTTTAACATGGGTACAGGAAATAAGGAAAATACTTTCAGTGATCGTGATGAAATAATATACATTGGGATCAGTAAAAGAAAGACGAAAAAACGGAAAGACAAATATAAAAGAGATGTAAAAAATGAGTCTGATAGATCAGCTCTTGCACTCCATGTTTACCAGATTACACCAAACATAGAATTTGATAAAATTGAAATTATTGATCAGGAGAAGAGTAAGAGTAAGAGGGAGTTTTCTGAAATCTTAAGTATCTTTTACCACAGTAATACATTGAACAGAATTGAAGACATGAACTGCATAAGAAATGTATATAAGTATACTCTAAGTTTAATTAAGTGTCACCAGTAGGTAACGGTTTATCTAACGGTCTCTAACGGACTATCACAATACCTTTGTTTTCAACTATTGAGTATGTTGGGTTCAGAGTTTGATGTGATTTCAGTTTTCTCCTTACCCTCGCGGATATTACCCCTTAGGCATAGTTTCTATGCCTCCTCGCGAAACCCATGAAAAATTAATAATTAACATTTTTAAGCATCGTAAGTTCAGCCTGCATTGATTTTAGTTCTTTTAGTTTATTTATTTAAAATTTTTTTTTAATAATTAAAACTTTCAATGGTTTAGTTACCCTGGTTAACTATAATTTTTAATGTCATTAAAAGAGAACCTTATGTGTTAATACATTATCTAAAAGGAGTGCGTGTGCGATATCACAATTTTATTCTTTTTACTTTTTATTTTTTTAAGTTTTTTAACTTTCACCATGCTTTTATTTCGTTTAGCCTGATGAGTGATGAGGGAGGTAATTTGTCTAAACCTCTGAAACGTCGCCATTTTGGAAATTTAATAAATCGATTGCTTCATTTTTTACTATATTTTAAATATTTTATATAATATAGTTTGATAAATTATATTAAATAGTCAGGGTCAATAGTTATAAAACAAACTCAATTTATTTGCTGATTTATTTGCATGAGCATTGTTTAAAATATTCTTGACTTATAGGTTGGATGCATCAGCAAAGAGAGGCTACGGCGAAATTATGCCAACTCCCGTAGTAAGCGAAATTCGAAACGCAATACCTTCATAATATATTTACGGAATTCAGAAGCAGACGAATATTTTTGAGGTATAAGATTATTAAGTAAATCTTTAACTATTAATTAAAAACAAGAATAAAACGTAAATGCGTTTCATGTAAGTAACAAAACAAATAATATATACCGTACAGTAGGGTTAGGACTGCAATCATATGCTTCGTGTCCGAAACTGAAAACTCTATGCACCAAGTATAAGTTAACTAAAATAACACCTGCCACGATAATTTTGTCTTAAATTGGGTTGGGTTAGCATGAGTAAAAAATAAGTTTTGTCGAATCTGATTTGGTGAATTTATTATTCAAACTATTCAATTTTGTTACTTTTACTACTTTCATGCAATTCTTTGTTTTGAACTATTTTACATTATAAATTGCTGATGGGACAAAAATTATTTTCGACTTATGCTATCGCAATTTAAAAACAAAATGAGCAATCTACGTGTTAGATTAGCCGACTTATAGCTTTTTTTCCGAGTACATCGATTTGAAATACTATTTTCAGGGTTGAACTGAAAGTGTGAGATCACCGATCTTCTGACCTGCCGCTAGAAAGTTCAGGTTCATATTAAATATTATGATATCATATATCACTTTTTGACAAAGTTTTGACTCAATGTTCTAAATATTAAAGATTTATATTTGATTTCATAAATTGTCCAAGCTTCCCCGATCACTTATTAATATATAAAAAGCATAAGATAAACTATATAAGTTTTGATTTTTCTCAAATGATAACTACAATAGAATTTGTGATTGCACTTCTATGATGCAATAGTTTATAAGTCCTAAGTCAGCCTGAAGAGGAAGGTATACCTTATTATGCCCTCGAAACGTCGCAAAATAGTAATAATAAAAACAAGTTTTGCACTATATTCCGTGAAGATCGATAAATTCATTTTACCATTGTGAATATATAAAAAGGTCTATTTATCTCTATTTCCTATATATCTATGCGTACAAGAACAGTGATTGGAGATATTGTGTTTCCTTCGTTCGACCTGCATGGCTGGCGTTGCCTGTCATGCACCTGACCTATAAGGGGCGAACACTTAAAAGGAACAGAACAAATATAGAAAATAACATTGGTATTATATCTGTACATATGAGAAAAAGGAATAATTATAAGGAACACAAGTTTAATTTTTATATGAGTAGATATCAACGTTATGCTTATCATATTTGTTCCTGTTCCTTTTCAAATGTCTTGGGCCTCACGAGGAGCATAAAAACCGTACGTCTGTACTTCATCTTCAAGAACGTGGAAAAATAAATATTTTTCAAAACAAATATAGTTAAAAAAAAGTTTCTTTCATTCATAAATAAATTAAGCCATATTCATAATTGTCTATACTTAAAAATTTATATTTTCAAAACTAATGCAAGATGTTGGCAATTGATATATAACGTTTTAAATTGTGGTTAAATAAGCAATTAAAATAGTTCTGTACTTTATTTGATGGATATAACACTTCATTACTTTAATTTAGGTATTTATGTATAATATATTGCACTAAAAGAGATTTTTATTTCGACAATCCTATGTTAATAATATTCTGAATATTAGAAATAATTTTTAAAAAATTTATAAACATCGTAAATAATAGGGAATTATAAAAACTCTTTTAAATGTATATTGTAAATATTTATAAGCCTCATTTATAAAAAAATAAGAGTAATATCTTAAAATATTAAAAAAGCGGTATTTTCAAACATAGAAAAAATATTGAAAAACCAACTAATTTTAATTAAATAACTTTCGTTTAAAAAAAAAACAATAAAATTTGAAATTATTAAATTCAAAAATAAATTAAATAATTTGTAAAATATAAGCCATTAAAAAAATGTAAAAATAAAAAGCAGAAATAATTTCTTTCATTGTTATTTGGATTAGCTAAAAAAAACACAGTCACGAATGGTATACAAATACTAATGGTGTAAAAGGCCCAAATAATCGTCAAAGAACAAATGAATAATTAACAGCAACTTTTATAAAAATGACACATTGCTTCACATTCATTTTTAATAAAGTTACTGGTAATTATCTATTTGTTCTTTGACGATCATTTGCGCCTTTTATACACGGAGAAAAATGTGCTACTATACCTTTAATAAAACCAACAAGGAAATGATAACTTTTACGATTAATAAAAATAATTACTAGTTAAAATTATACATTTCCACGAAGATTAATTCATTTTTGTAACCGCTACGTGATGTCATAGAAACGCGATATTTTTCATAAATGTACATTTTTCCCATGTAATAATCTTAATAATCAACTGAATGTTTAACTAGTTCATGTCCATATAAGCCTCCATTAAAAAAATTTTCAAAATATTTTTTAAAACAATTTTTACGATTATGAAGTTACTTTGTAACGAAGCAATACGATATATAAACACACGTTAGTAGATAAACACTGAGTGTGGTGTGACAACGTGGCTCAATTAGAATGACGATCAACTTTATTGGGTAACATATGTGTTGATTCTATAACTAGATAGTGTGCCAGTAGAAATGCAAGTTAAATGTTACCTTCTATTATGTTATCAAATGACTGCAATTACGTTGCAACATTCATTAAAGAAGTGAGTGAATTTGAACTGTTCTTCTTTACTTGGTGGGCTGCACAATGTCTGATTTCTGGATATTACGATCGCAGTGCTGCACTGCACTGCGCTGGAGTGCACAACTCTACCAGTACACCACGTGTGCTGGAGTCGTTGAGATCGCGGGGACGCAAGCCTCGAGAAGATGGATATATATTGGTAGCAACTCGCTGAATGCATAAAGAGAAGCTGCCCTGAGTAGATGGAGCTGGTGGCTAGGCAAGGTGGGAGAGCTCGGGTAGGAAGCTTATTCCCGTCGAGAGGGCGGCAGAACAATGCTCCAGCAAACATAACTTGCATAGCATTGTCCAATTACAGCCTATGATCTCCTACCGGCTGGACTTTACGTTTCCCTCTCTGCCTCGAGCTGTGCCTCCTCTTACTCAGTAAGGATCTCTCATATAATATAATACTTAAAGGGAATACGTATTCATGAATATCTTTCATTGACTTATGGCAGTTATACAGGAAGAGAAGTACCGATCGATGCTGCCTTTCGATTGCTTTTCATATCAGATTTAGTATTACTAGTACTGGCGTTGAATTCAGATTATTCATTTTATTGGTTGAGTACCACAATGGCCTTTTATTATGTGCAGGTAAATAATTAATATCTAATGTCGCTGTTCCAACAGTGATGTTATCTTCAATTTCTAGAGCTATTGTCCTTGCCAGTCCAGGCTGTTGGATTTCTATACATAATTTTGATAATAAACACGAAATCATACGTATCGTATTCAATTTACAGTATACTTTATTGGAAAGAATTCTGGTTCTGCAAAATTTCTAGAGAGAACTGTGTAGAAGTATGAGCATCGGGTCACTAAAATCACTGGCATTCGCATTAAGTGAATTAAAATTCTTATTTTTTAACTGTGCACTGCAAGATAGCATTATATTATTTAGATCACAAGGCAGAACGATTCATAAAGACTACAGAAGCATTATTTAAAACATTTTAAAATAATTTTAAAAACATTTGTATATATTCTCCTTATAATTACTTCTTATAAACAATAAGTAAAGTAAGTAAAATGTCTATGAAGCAAACTTTTAGCTTGAGATCTTAAACAGGAACTAAAGATACGGATGGAGTGATTGTCTTGATGTCGGTTAGAAAAGAAATTAGCAAGCAGGGCATCGTCCGTCTCTTTGAATCTCTAGCTGTCGCGCTTCTTGGATTATGCTCTTGGATCAGTTGGGCTGCTGCGACATCTTTAATCATGCCACTTCATGGCCAGCTATTTCCTTTGTTCCCTATATCATTTATTCTGATTTCCCAACGTTACTCAAAAGTCACTGATACTTATGGGAAGGTTCACAGAAATAAGAGAGATTGTCTAACCGGGAATCAAGTGATTGCAGCCACTAACTTGACTATCGATTTTAGTAGTCGCAAGGTCTGTGTATTGAAAAGTTGACAATGAAGTGTAAGTTTAGAATGTATGGTTGTCCTAAAACTTCTTGTGGAATTGATGAAAATTCACCGTAGCAGTTATTTGCTTAACTAAAATAAACTACTACTTTTATTTATATATATATATTATTAAATTTACTATACTACCTTTATGTTATGAATGATAGTAAGTATTTATAGAACAGTTAACAAATTTATATAGCAAAATCAAAAAATATTCTTTTGATCCGTGATATTTATTACAAATTCAACATTAATAAAAATATTAGTAATATTAGTAAACAAATAATGTTGTTGTTATTTATGTTGATTAATATTTTTTCATAGTTGAGTTACATATACATCGTTTTGATATTATTCATATTATTCCCAAGAGCAAATTACTTTTCTGCGAAAAAGTGTTCTTATCCCACAGCCACTTAATTGCGTCCATAATAAGAAATTATTAATTGTTTTCACTTATTTTTAAATCAATATTTTAATTTTAAACGCTTTTATATTTTTTTTAATAACAAATTTCTTTAAAGAATTTTTGTAAAATCTAATTTGTAAAACTTGAATATATCATTTAAAAATATTTGATACGTATTGTTAAATCTGGTATATCAAAAATACATAAACAGCATAATTTTGAGCATAACTCGCACCAACTGATGATATATCTCGTCACAGCGAAATTGTTAAGAAAACTTACTAAATGTTAAATTGGATAAAATATGTGGAAAAGTCAGTATTTCGTCAAGTATTAAATTGTAATAAGTTTGAAAAATCGCTTTTTTATGAATTTGTCAGTAAAGGAATTTTATAAATAACTTGTAAGTATCTATTGACATCTTATTTACAATCGTATTGGTATCCTTCTTGCAGTCTACGCTGGCATTGTCCTTTTCGGAATCCAATATTTTCATTATCACAGCACAACCTCTTTACAAATGTATGTACGAATTAATGAATAGTAATTATCTGTCTCATATTTTAGATCATAAAATATTGAAATGTATTCTCAGAATATTATCCCTGATTTAACTCGATTTAAAATTTAATGGTTCATATTTTAGTCCATATTACATTATTAAATATGGCTTGGATTCAAATTCTTCAGTTTTACAAAAGATTTTTAAAAAAAAACGATATTTTGCACATTCGACGTTGTATGTTCAAAATTTTAACATAGATAAAATTCTTTTATATGCAAATATACTTTGAGAATATGTCCATAAAATATCAATAAATTATTGAAACAACCTCGATACTATTAAGCAAAAAGGTAAATTATTTGTGAAGAAATATAATATTTTTTTATCAACTAAATTTATGCAATTGTTCATTCAAAATTTGCATCCTTTTTCCTATTCAAACCCCAATTTTATAGATTTTCATTACGTGGAAAGTTTCTTCATTGTAAGATGAGAAGGTAAACGATTATTTTATCAAAAGACGCTCAAAATATAGAGGGCATATTTAGTGCTTGAAATAACAATTCGTCACTTCTGTATAAGAAGGTGACATCTCAGAATCCGGTTCAAGAAAGGTGATATCGAGCAAACGCCTATTTATTTCTCCACTTTAAAGCGGTTTTTTTTAACTTTATTAGTGTTAAAATTCTTTAAAAATATTAAAATCGAATTGATATGATCAGTAGAATTTGAATAAAATTTTCAAATAAATTTCGAGTAGAGAGGAAAATAGATGTTTACAAAATATACCTTTTCTTGAACGCGATTCTTAGATGTCATCTTTTTGAACGTGATTCTGAGAAATCGCCTTATTATAGAGAACCGACGAATTAATGTGTATAAACCTGGACTTCTTATACGAAAGTATATCAATTTCTATGAAATCGAAAAAAGCGAGACTATACTTAAATGTATTCGAGCGAGCTTCGACCGGTAGCTAGTTAAAAAAATATGAAAATCGATGAGAAGGATGAAAACGTAAACTGTAAGACCGGAGCGACGATGGTTGTCGTTATCGCGAGCGAATGCTTCAAATTACGCTTGCGAATTCTCGTATTTGCTGGGCATTTATCTGCTTAAGAAAAAACGAGGGAATTCGATAACTATAATTCATCGGTACTTGTCGACCCCCCTCCCCTACCCGCACTCCCTCCCCTTGCCACTCCATCGAATATTCTTCCTTCCCTCCCCTTTTTCTTTGTGCCGAGAGCCGAGCGCACATGCGACGAGCATCGCCATTACTTTTATCATCCGCTCGATTTTTCCACGCGTGGCAAACGCTAAATCTACGGATGGCAGGTTATTTTCCGCATCTTTTTTTGCCCCCGTCTCCTTCTTCTCTAACTTTATTCACGGAAATAAAAATCGAGTGCTCGCGAGCAAGCGGAGCGGCACGGCGCGGCGCGGGAGCCGAGCACCGGTGTGCTTTTAACCGCAAGCACGGCGACGTCGCAGCAAGAAGTCCAAGTGAGATTTTTTTAGTACTTGGAGCCACCCCCAGTCGTAAAATATATCCCACACGTGAGTGAGCCAGCAGGAGCAGCAGAGGAAGAGAGACAGACAAACGGAGAGAGAGACTCGAAGGTTAAAACGTGCGAGCCAGTCGTTGTCGTGGCACCGAATCAAAATTCCGTTTACGATTGCGATTGGAGGACCGATTGGAAATGACGAAAAAACACGCGAGAGATCTTAATTAAAAGTTTGTGCACCAAGCCCGGGGCACGTTCCGGGTCCTTTGGAAATCGAAAATGAAACTGTGCTTTGTCCTACGTGAAATAATTGAGAGGATGACTTTTTACGGTACTGATGTGCAATAATAACAGCGTAGAAAAAACATCATATAAAAACGTTAATGTAAGATGGCTAAATCGATCACCACTGATTTATATGCAATTCTTTTATTTAATAAAATTGCGACGTTTCGACGGTGCTATACCTTCCTCATCAAGCTTAATAAAAATTCTTAGTCGGCGTAGCATTTTAAACAGAGATCTGTGATTTAATTGAATAAAAGAATTGCAAATAAATTGTTGTGTTGCGCGATGATCGATTTAGCCCTCTCGCATTAAGGAGTTTTATTAGACCGATCAATTCATTCATCTATAAAAACTTCTATTAAGATCCACTATACAAATATAGCTAATTTTTTATATAAGAATTCATAAAGACAGTTATTTAAAAAAAAATTCGTGTTAGTTTTAAAAATTGCTAGAATTTCATTTCCTATTTTAAATTAGAAATTTACAATAATTATTGTTATATTTTGTGATTTCATGCATAGAATGTTTTTAGCGATTCAAAAGTAATATCTTGTAATCCCCGTATGTTTCAGCGAAGCAGTAATAAAGAGTCGCGTAATATTATAATAATTCTAAATAGCATGAGCATTTATTTAATTAGATACATCAAATAATCTATCATGCCTTTTGTAAAAGTTAAAAGACGTCCCTACATTAATGATAGATCAGTATACATGCATCACAAAGAACTGTTATATTGCAGTGTGAAAAGTTTTATATAATCCAACATACGCTCCATTTAAATAAATTATACCGATCGAAGGAGTCAAATGTTGGCCATTAGAGCAATCATTCAAGGCGTCGTTTTTTACTCCGACATGGACCAATAGTTCGAGAGCATTAAATCGCCGCTTTCGATCAATCATGCTGAAGAAAACTGTCCTAGAAGTGAGCCTATCCAATGCCTGGAACGTATCCGACCGCGGAAACTTTTAGATTAGAAGCTACAAAAAATTCTTTGATTTAAATCAAATTACAGCTTAGGTACCGAATCCAGAGATAAAAGGGATTGATGTAAAAAAAGCTACAAAATGAACATGTCATTTGGTTTGCAAATGCTGAATCGGCAGGAAGTTTCTAGACTAAATACGCACTTATACATTGTATTTTGTAACTTTACTTTATTCAGTTAATTTCTATAGGCAATGTAAAGTAATTAAGGAATCTAATATCCTTTTCTGGCAAACTTGGAGAGGAGATTTGAGATCTGAATGTACATAATCTACACTGTTTCGGAGTTTCAGATAGAGAATTATATTGGAAAAATATCTTAAATATATACTCTAATTAATCCAAAACTATAATAATTATGAAACAATCTTAGTACAGTATTTATAATATGAGATAATCAGAAAGAAAAGTTTTTTACAATTAACTTGTAGGTGATATAAATGTTTTATTTATACTATTATTAAGTTACAATTCAATAATTTCAATAATCTAATAAAATTGAAATATTGACAATAAATTTTTATGTCAAATTATAACACGAGATTAATTTCATGGATTCTTTTGTTACAGTAGGCAATAATTATTATATTATAGTTAATTTAGTCTATCGAAAGTGGTTTTCATACTCTGAACTGATGAAATATTATTTTCATATTCTGCAAACAATAATAATGTATCTATTTTTCCGTAGTATAAGTGTATAAAATGTAATACGCGCCGCAGTAATTTATAGAATGATAAAAGAAAAGTATATTACTTGTCGTTGGATCAATAATTTCTCACATTCTCACATTACTTAAATAAACCATGTAAATTGTAAATTACGTTAGGGTGGGTTACCTATTATAAGTTACATTATCTTGAATCAGAAATCGTATCACAAAGTTTCATCCAATCTAAACTCCAGTGTTGATGTTCTCCTTATTATTGTCAATACATACATAATTCATACTAAGCTATAACATTAATCTTGCACTAAATCGCATAACTAGATTTTACATACTATAAAATGGATGCTTATCGACCACGTAAATAGTATCGCTAACAGGTGCAGAATAGTATAAGAGAATGATAATTTACAATGTTTGAATTGTAAGATATCCTAAAATTTTTAAATATTGACTTGGAAATAAATTCATTAACATAATAAAGTATTATCAAATTTGTTTCTTGACTCTATTTACTACGTAAATAGAAAATTAAAAATGTCATAAAGATATTTGTGAGTCTGAGTTGAGATAATTGTGCTTTTTAAAAGACTGTACCTGGGGAAAAATTTACCATGCACAATTATATATAATTTTATATAAGTGCTTATATATAACTACACATAATTATCTGTGTGTATTGTCTCTATATAATTCTGCATGGTGATATATGATGAACTGCACCCCTCGGTACATTTTATACAATTACAATGCGAGATAAAAATTACGGTTATATGCTGATCATCATCCCATCATCACCCCCATACGTTCAAATTATAAGAGTCTCGCACTCGAGCAGAGACCGAAGAACTACCGGACGAAACCCCACTCGCAATTAGTCTCGCCTGTCTGTCAAGTGGTCGCTCTGGCAAGAAGACGCAGGACTAGAAGAACCAGAGGATGGCTAACAAATTTATCGCGTCGTGTCTTCGAGAAGCGCCCGTTACGAGGCAGTAATTACTTTCAAGAAAATTGAACGACCCGTTCCAGTCGGCGAGCACTGCACACGCATCCCACTACGCGATTGGAGCCGAATTAAACTTCACCGATTCGCTGGGCGCGCGTATATACCCCGGTATAATCTGTTTCTTTGCTGTTTGAGACAGGAGCCGCGCTCGCGGGAGTTTCGCGGAGAGAGCAGCCAATTCGAAAGATTAACGAGGACTTTTGGTGCGGAGAGACACTGATTAGAGGCTAATCGAGATGCTGTGCGCTTCAATGAACTTTTGTCTTCGGATCATAAATAATGGGGCTTAGTTCTGATTCAACTCAATCTTCGGGATATCTGCAACTCTAAATAAATAGGGAGGAATGGTTTGCTTTAAAGGGATTTTATTGTTTTCCGTTAGTGGAAAGGAGGATTGCGAAGGAATAGCTGCCCGCCAGAGAATTGGGGAAGTTGAAGATGATGGTAGTAAATAGTATAATTCTTGATGCAAAACGGATTACTATTTTTATACAATTTATACGATAACGAATTACTTATAGTCGATACTTCTCTACATATAGTTATTTATAAAAATACCTTACTTACACATTACATATCATTTCATATTACAATAAGGTCTGTGAATGATGGTACGATACAGAAACTATGTAGAATAATTCTAGAATACTAGAATATCCTTAAAACGTGTTTCGCGATGATTGATGCACTTTTTTCTAATCAATTTAAGTCAATTAAAAGGCTTACAGGTCATAGTTTAATACTTTCAAAATGTCAGTAATACCCTAATATTTATAAGATCTATAAGCTATCAGCGGTGTACGCGCTGTTTGTTCAATCAAAACTAGAATTAATGCCAAAGTTGGAGGTAGTCAAAGCTCCAACTAATGAATATTACAACCAATTCAGTCAAATTCTTCTCACGAATTAATAGAACATACATTATTCATTTTTAATTATCGAGATTAGTTAACTCAGCAGCGACGATCGAGCCTACAAACTTTCCCGAAATTTTACATTTTGCGTGCACTCGAAGGTGCCAACAATGTCGCTATTTACACCCGCAATAATCACGTGGAACTGAGTCAAGAGCATTTGACGATTCGTCATTGCTGCAAATTTAACTTCCTTTGACTCAATATTTTGGCGAGGGAGAAAGGGGGGAGGGAGGGAGAGAGAGAGAGAGAGCATGGAAGAGAGATGGCAAAGTGGCTAACAGTAATTTAATTGCTTTACTTGACGGAGAACTTTATTATGCACGTCGAGGTAGAATGGTCGAGTTAACTATTTGTTTCATCGCAGAATGTAATAGAACTATGCAAATTGTAATCTCATAACTAATGTGTCACAGTCCAAGCAGATGTCGCGGTGTGCGAGTTCGACCGAGCTTTATTGCATACCAATGTATCGAAGAATGCTTTAATATACTATATTCATACGATATAAGATATCAAAATAACACGAAGTATACAAGGCCAGTATACGAATATTTAAAATGCTTCTTTTATCTCTTACGTAACTTATAGAAATAATATCTGAAGACAGTTTCGTATTATATTTCTTTATTTTACTACTTTTATTAAATTGACGTTGATCAAAATCATTCCAGTATATAACACGCTATATATAAAATGTATATCGTGGGGTCATATTATTGTCTTTGCTAATAAGATTTCCAAAAAATTATAATTGAATCTATAAATTACTGTATTAAAAACATTCAGGTAAAAAAGAACCTTTTTCCGCGGTTCTAATTAGAGCGATGGCTTGCTGAAACCGCAGTCGACAATGAAAACTTAACCAAGAGTAAATTTTTTGCTTTTTGATAACACATTAGTATCCAGAGTTGGAGTTTTTTCTAGAGAAGATAAATGCGTTGGTTTTGGCAAGTTCTGCTTAGCAACTCACAGAAGCTTATCTTCCTCAGTGTGAAGAATCCATGTAAAAATCATAGGAACTAACTTTATGAAGTGCGAAAGGCTGGAAGAATTTGGATAATTTTACTTTCAAACTATTACTAAATATGTCTATATTAAACACTATAAATATTGTAGTTATTAATTGTGCTATATGTTGCTTTTAATCCTAATTATAGACATGATTTGGTTGTAATTTATTAATAATTTATTTTGCAACCTTTTCTTTTTACTAACTAATTCCTCGTGTAAAAGTATTAGTTAAGCAAAGAAATTTAACAGACTAGTCCGCATTCGCATACGAAAATTTGACGTACATCTTTACACGTAGAATGTGAAATGATCGGATAAAGAATAAAGAAATGTGAAATGATCGGATTTGCATGGAAATTGATTTTAGATCTCTTTTATATTCCGTTTTATTTTATGGACTGGAGTTGAAAGTAAGTACCTATAATTAGTAATTTATCAATCTTGAAACGACAAATCTTGAAGAACAATTAAAAATACTCGACTTTTTAATCGTAAAGAATAAATTTAAAAAAAAAGTAGTTTAAGATTATAATGCTTTAATTTTGCACAATAAAATATATTCCTTAAATGCGTTTACGTGTACAGTTTGCTATTGTATTTTACATCATTACACACAATACTCTTTAATAAGTTATGTATAGAAAATTTAACTAGTTTGTCACGCCCAGTATGAAATTCAGCATAAATACACTATTCTAGATTGAATCATATCCACAATATATATTGCAAATTATATCGTTAACCGCACCGGAGAAGTGACAGTCCAATGTCCACTCCTCCCACGGATTGCGGGTGTCACGTTATAGTCAGAAACACGCTCGGCGCTTGGCCCAGGGCACAGCACTGATATGTCTATTTCATCTACGATTTGCATCATCCGCGCGTTTTCCGGGCGACCATGGACCGCGCAAAATAAACCAGGCTTTTTTCGTTGGGCCGAAAATCCATAATCGGATTGCGGCCGTCCCCAGCTTTCTACCTGTAGTTCGTTTTTCGTGCTTTCGCGGAAATGCAGCTATCGACGATCGGAGTGCAAAGCTAAGAGGGGCCGTTTCTATACTTTTTGGAAATGCTTTTAGCTTTAAATGTCTGTGATTCTAACTGTTACAATAAATTTATAAGAACATTGGGATTCGGATTATGCTAATGCGTTGCAATTGCCGTGCGAGCTTATTCAACTTTTAATTGGAATTTTGCACAAAAGAAACAAGTAATAATTACATTTATTTTCATGTAAAGTAATTTTATAGTATGTTTTTCAAGAACTTAAAATTCAAGACTATAGAGCTAATTTTACAATTAGCTAGTTCCGTAAAAATTTAGCGGTATTTTAATGTAAAAATATTCTACATAAAAAATTTTCTTGGATATTCTTTTTCTATGAAAATTTTAGTCGAGGTAGTATTTCATTCCTTAAGTACAATATACTTTTGAAGATTAATATGCAATATTTCCTGCCGATTTTACAGCATTTTATCTGCTGATTTTTATGCACCGGACAGCAATGCATCGAAGCGCAAGTACGAGAATTGACGATTTTAAAAAGCCATGAGGCTTTCGTCCGCGGTGACTGTGGAAGAATAATAGTCGAACGAAATGGAACCCGCAGCTCTAGAATTTATAACCCAAGATAAAAGGATGTGAGAAAAATGGAAATGCTATTCCATGGTGTGATGGCCCGGTTCGATATCACCTCCCTAGTGTCAAAAAAAAAAAATTTAATAAGAAATCTTGCACTTGAATACAATACAAGAAATATTGCGAGACACTGATTTCGGTGTTACTACGACGAATTTTCCATCAGCGATTACCATTCCCATAAAAAGGATGTTTTTGGAACTTTTTAAAATAATAGACATTATTTATCGAAGAAATATTAATTTTATCATAATTTTGTGGTTACAATTATTTAAATTAAATAATTGCGATCCAGAATAAAATATAAAGTTACATGTACCTCTAATATCAAGTAAACAGTTAAATTTGAAAGTATATTCACGTAAAATTTGATGCACTTTTATCATAGTTTTACAAATAAGTTTCGTTAGTGTTAGTTTGTTTGTTTCTATATATCTGATATTTGTTTTACAAAGTTCTTTATTTATGATGTACTACATAAATCCATTTTACAAAAATTTAAAAAAACACAATAAACGTAAAAATAAAGAAAAATGGTAAGATTTGCGAATAAATCGTGCGCAGCTGATAACGATTTATTTGACGAAAAAGCCATGAAGAGAGTTTCTTGGAGTGACGTTTTAGTTGAAGCGCGCAATCACCACCTAAAAATACAAAAATTAATCAATAAAGGTCAGAAGTGACCATAAAAATCCTTTCAGAAAATTCCCACGTCATAAACCAGTCGCGCCGTGCTCGGATCATAAAATTCGCGCAATACCTAGGATATGTAACAAGTAACAAACCCTTACGAACAAAAAGCCACCTGCGATTCGGCTGCTCCGCCTTCGTCGTTTTCAGCGGTATATTGCATCCGCGTTTCATGGCGACCGCAAAATGTAAGATTCTTCGAATATTTATGGCTCTAATGTGTTAAACTTGTCAGTCCAATAAGAAATCGCCCAAGCGTTAACTGGCCGTAATTCATTTGGTTGACCGGTTGAATTGCGCGACGAATGGGATGAGTTCAGTAAATAATAATGCGATCACTCGCGATTGCAAGAAAATAGGAAAAAGCGTGAGATAATGACTAAAATGACAATAATAATTTTCTAAATGATAATATTAATACTTTCATTACATTTATTTTTACCTCTTAATGCATCGTGAAATTAAAGTAAATGCAATGCGTAATAATGACAATTTTATCGCTTATTATTAAAAACCAACTTTCTTTATAACGTTTACTTTCTTCTAACTTGTAATATAAACTATATTGTAAGTCTTTCTCATATTCAAATCTTGAAAAATTAATACAGTTCCGTATATTATTATTCCGATTCTTGATCAAAGAGTAAAATAAAGCTTTGATGAAATATTGCATTTTCTTCGAAATAATGTATAGATTGTATTCTTATATTCGTATAATATACAGGGTGCCCCAGTTTAATAGTTGTACAATAAATAACTTTTCAGGAATGAATTTTCTGAAAAAAAGTTCAGATAAAACTTGTTTGGTTTCAAGAGGGCAATGCCAGGGTGATTTTGGATTTGATCTTGAATGTTTTTTTCAAGGTTATTTGAAGGTCAAATTTTGTTTTTTCACTGGATATCCCTATTTTTTCCTTCAAAAATAAAAAATTTCCAGCCAATTTAAATTATGAAGTACAAAATAGGGGTTTTCATTAAAAAACGAAAGTTGACCTTCAAATAACCTTGAGAATGATCTGCGACCAAATCCAAGACCACGTAGACATTGCGCCATTTAAACAAACAACTTTTATTTGAACTTTTTTTCAGAAAATTCATTCCTAAAAACTCTTCAGGTGCAACTTGTAAAATAAGACACCCTGAATATACTATGAACCTTTAATAATATAAGGAGAATTAAAAATGGTTTCTATTAAGTAAAACTCTGGCTTAACCCTAGTAGAAAATTGACGAGTTTGACTGGTCAGCGTGTTAATCAACTGGCAATTTTTTTGTGGCTATTTAGCGAGCAATATACTTCCAAGTGTTCTATATCATGAATTATATATTCAGATTTTAGCTAGCTTTCAATTATATAGTGTTGAATCTTTTATGCAGGCCCCAGAACTAGAGATAATAGTGAAAATTCCATATATTTAAAAAATCTGGCTGACCGGTTGAGAGGAAAACAGTAGATTTCAAAATTAAATGTCTGTTCGATAAAAAGGTTGTGTTTACTTTAGAAGGTCTTATAGCTGACTTCATTTTTAATTATCGGTTCACATACAGCTTTTTATACTATCCCTATATTTGATCTAGAAATATTAAATTTCTCGAAAAGTAAATCTCGCTTTCGATATTATTACACGGGAAATCCATAGCTATATTGCTTCTTCATTTGTGTTTACCTTTCATTTGATCCGTTTTCTTACGTTTTGATCCCTTCTAATTAATACTAGCTTTTCAACAATGCGGGGCATGATAAAAACGTAACTAATGAAATTTCATATGATTCAAATACGTCTTCGGTGGATTTCATTTTCACATCGTCAATGGCAGTAGCCAACAGAGACAAATGGTTAAGGAATTCTATTCTCCGGCTAGACCACTGTAGATGGAATGTCCCTCATTCACGTACATCACGTTCTCGTATACACACATGTGCAAGCACGCACACGCAGTGTGACACACGAGATGCAGCAGCAGGCGGCCAGCCAACCTCGAAGGAAAACGACGATGCATTAACGAGCGTGGAGATTGCCTGGGACTGTTCTCATTGTTCGGAAGTACGGGGCAAACTTCTGAAGAGGAAAGTTCTCATCTTCTCCTCCTACTTTCGTCTCTGCTCTTCTGTTGCTTGATTCTTGGACGCCGGAGAGACCCTCGTAGGCTGGTATGGTTCGTGTAATATAAAGAGTGCTCCTGGTGACAAGTGAACACACCAGCACGCGCTAGAAAAACATCGGAGAAACGCGGAAAAGTGTAGAAACGGAGGAAAAAATAAATAAATAAGGGAAGCGCAGTGTCAGTGGAAGAAAGTTAAAGGCAAAAAACTGGACTCCGAGGCTCTTGAAGACACGAGTTATTTGCCAAAAGGTAGAAGCCAGGCTCCCATGACGCTTGGAGAGTGTTCTAAAGTACGTACCTTACCGTAACTATATATCGACTGTTCCGTGCAACTGAAACATTAAAGTTGCCAACCTTTTTTTGAGTGAAAAACTTTGTTTGAACTAATACTAAAGATCGCTCCTTTTTTTAACATTTTTAGTTTTTGATACAAAATTTCTTATTTGCAATTTAATTATTTTTTTTATGCTTTCATTTATTTTTGTGGATATTAGTGCCGATTCAGTAATGGTAGATAAATATTTGAAATAGTAGAAAGTATGTTACATTTTGATATTTATGTAATGGATTGTACAGGCATTGGCAATTCTTATCAAAAACAAAGATGTAAATTTGTCTTAGTGAATTTTATTTATTTTACATCAAACTATATACGGTCATCGAACAATCAGTAAAATGTGTCACAGTATATCTGATCATTTATTCCTCATTTTAAATCTCATTTTACACTTTACGAGTCTTAAGAAGAATAGAAATACGATCCCTTGATTAAAAATCTGAATAGATGTACAAGCTCCAAATACTTGTATCCTAGCAACTATTTATTTTCAGAGCCTGCAGCCATTGGTACTTATAAGTAGCAAAACATGCTCAATATTACCCTACATTTCCAAGCAGATTAATTGACAAGTCATTTTCCATGAGTGTATTGACAAGTTGTGGTATGTTTTGTGTACAATGGCCGGTTTCGAAGTCGAAAAATTCTCGGGAGCACGGCTACACGTAGGCACTTTTCGATTCTCCCTCGCGAATTCCTCATGCGCCTCCGCCGGCTCCCAAGCGCATTGAGGAAACTTTCACTTTTCATGTAAAGGTAAGTGCCAATTTCTCTTTCTCTCTCGTGCGTTTGTTTTCCCTTCCTCACCTTCTTTTTCCTGCATTTTTCATCGCTTACCGCCCGCGCACGAGGCTTCCGCCAGTGCATTTTCTTTATTCGACGTTTGTCCCCCCGCCCCTCCCCCCCTCCGCAGACGTTGCAGCGTGTGTCCTTCTGTCTCTGTCTAATACTGCGAGCTTTTTCGACGAAGCTGTCGTGCCATTTTTAAAAAGTAATCGCAAAGAAACTTATTTCTTCTGCTACTCCGCTTCTTCTTCTTCTTCTAGTTCTTCCACTCCTTCTTTTGGAGACGATTTCTTCCGCCATCAAGGAGAATATGTGAGTGTATGGAATTCGTGCTGTAAGGCTCGTTTCTTTCTTCCGTTTCTTGATATCCTGAAGAATTTACGATGCAACTTGTTTTGTCACGGTACATTTATATTATGCTATAGTTTTGATGAGTAATGAGATCATTCTTGAATTTTGGTTGCCTTAGATTTTTTGTTGTTAAAGTAAGTCCCTTACATATAAATTACATGAATTCTTAAATTATAATATAGTTAGTTTAAATACTCATTTATAATTTTCAAAATTTTAATGTAGACGGTATTTAAATTAATTAAGAGAGGGAAAAATAGCTATTTTAATAAAGTTACATATTTAGTAATAAAATTTTTTTATACGCTTATTTATAATTAATGCTTTTGATGACTCCATTTAAGATTCAGTATACTATTTGAGCAACAACAAATTAGTATTTCAAAAGATGTTAAAGATATTAAAGATGTTAGAAAGATAAAGCTGTTAAAAATATTCAAATTATTATGGTGCATTTTTTGTTATGCTCTTTTAATTTACGTAAGAAGATAAATTCTTATACAATTACATTATTAACTTGGATACGGTATACTGCGATATGAAAAGAATTCATTGTAGAAAATAAGATGATAAATAAGCACTCCTCGTAGCCTAATGTTTTGGAACATAAAGTGTATTCTGTGCATTAAGCTAGTTATAAATTATTAACTCTTATAATATGCATTTCTATGTGCGAATTTCGTGTATGAAGTAACGTTTTCCGTTTATAAAGTGTTTACTTTACGCATTAGTGAAAAAATTAGTTGCTTAACTTACACTAAAAAGACATCTAAAGTCGAGTTTTACGGACTCATTTATAAACAATATTGTTCGCCACATGTGCGCGAAGCAGTTGAACTTCGCATGGATGTACTCTTTTGCATATGCGAAAAAGTTCTCTTAAAGCCCTTGTATCGAAAACTGCTAGTTTGACACTCAGACGAAATACTGTTATGCACGTCTAAGAAATTTCCCAACCTTGTATTGAAAACTCCTATTATTCATTGCTGACAGTGTGTTATTAAAAATATAAAAGTAAAACTTAAGCACGAATAGTTCAGTTAAAGAACAAATTAAAGTTCGATCGAAGTAAATAACGTAGCGATATAGAAAAGCTTAAACATTTCCAAGTTCTCCATAAGAGAATAAACGTCAAGTTGAAATAATCAAAATGGTCTTAGGTAGACGACGTGAAATAAAGACACGGCGAATCAAAGATACAGCAGCCAAATCAGCTTCTCCTCAAACAGCGAAGCCATGAAAAGCGAGAGAGTATTAGAGACTAAGTACGCTACTCCATGCTGTAATGCCTCCGTCGTCGCATGAATAATGACATCCTGAACGACGGCATCAATTCGTTTGCCAACGACGAGTACAGCGTCATCCAACAAATGCACGGTGCAGTGCGCGAACGAAGTCAGAAAATAGCTTTATCGTAAATTCGCTTTCGAGAGAACGAGAGAAGGAGGAGCTGCTCCTCTTCGTCAATTTCTCCTTCAAAATATGTCTGCGCCAATGGCATGCATCTCGAGCAGAGAGAGAAAGAGGAGGGGGAGAGAGAGAGAAAAGAAAGAGCTTCGAGGAAGCTGTAACGCATACTCGTCTATCAGTCAAACTTGTGGTCGGTGCGGAATCTTAAGCAATGTGTACAAAACTGTGAGATGACAAGTGGAAAGGATCGGGTTTGCTCAGACGCGCCTGTCAAGCACTGCAAGTAGTACCGCTCGGGATAAAGTCAGGCGCCGTCATAAGTAGGTACCCGTCTATATGTATACCGTAACGGCGCGTGCACTCATGTATATTTGGTGGGGCTACACGCGCACACTTCAATTTGCATCTATAAAGTTACGCGCTCGCGCGCGTGTAAGGTTATTTGCCTTAAGCCGATTAGAAATCTGTCTCGGGCTCACGTAAACACGTAGCCGTCTCACCCGATATACATCTAAGTAATTAGCGGCCGTAAAGTAAGAACGTAAGTGAGTAAGCTCGTAAATAGAAGAGCTGGCCCGAGTGAATAAGTAATCGAGGCCCTCTCTCTCTTTCTCTCCCTCCCTCCGTCTTTATCCTCAAGACCTCTCTCTTCTTCGTAAGGAACCGAGCAGCACGTATAAGCTTCGGCTCCTACTTTTTGACTGGTTCTCTATCTGCCTTCGGGCGTTTTTATTGCAGCTACTTGTGAGCACTTAAATGAAAATCATCGCTACCTGCAGTGTGGATTCGTGAATTTGTGATGGTTTGCATGATTGGTTGTTTTTTCCTTTTTGTCGATCAGAGGGCATCGCAACGGTAAGAAAGTACTTGTCTGTACAAATTACCTCAGCAGTAAGAGACGAAATTCGCCTAGCGTTAGTTTAATAAAAAAAGTGAGGGAGAGAGAGAGAGAGAAAAACTGAGACTCATGAGCAGCGGGTGCGCGTGGTCGACGAACTTACGAATCAAGCTGAAGGCAGTGTCGGACAGACTGTCAACGAGCAGACACTCATTATACAGGCAAGTAACTTTGCAGTCGCGCATGCGTTCTTTGAACCAGCGCTGCTGCAGCAGGGAACTAGTACCTCACGACAACCAATTCTTGAACAGCTGACAATATCGAAATCCAACAATATCTTGAATGAGCGTCGATCAGCGTGTCGCGTCAAATTTTACAAAATCGCCGGCGTTCGTGGATTTAATTAATACACAATTTGAATTATTTTGTAGAATATTGGTCGATTTTCAGTCTCTTGCTATAAAACTCACACAGCCGTTATTCCAGCAAAAGCTGACGTATGGTTCAATGATCTTATTTCTAATGTTTCTTTACTTAAGACCATCATCGTCAACCAGTTAGTGCCATAGGCGACCAGTAGAGCCTATTTACAGTTTTCAGTTTTTTGGAGTTTTTGTACAATAATCTTAAAATTTCATAATATTAATCGAAGAATCAAATAAATCATAATGAACTTTTTTTCCTTGCGCAAGTTAAAAGTTATCATATGCTCAATATGGACCACAAAAAAGGTAAAAACCAAAAAAAAACTTTTATAGTGTATTTTGGAACGATCAATCAATGATTTCATATCCTCGGACATAACGAGTTAAACGATCAGCTCAGCTGGAGGGTTTACCCAATGATGGACTTTTGTTTCTGTATGAGAATACAATTTTCAGAGATGACCTTAAAAGACTTTTTGAAAAATGTTTCAGGATGGTCAACGGAATTATAGAGAGAAATGGAGTCGCATCTAATAATAACTTATAGAACTTCGATGCAGCGACATCTAATTTAAATATCTCAGACATTGCTGCGCTACAAAACTCTAAGTAAAACAAATATTTGAAAAAAATGTGTCATGTTAAGTGTAAATGTAAATGTAATTGTGAAATTAACGTGGTTAACGGCTCCAGCTTCAATTCAGTACTGGCGGGTGGTGTAAGTATCGAGCGGCCGTACTGGGACGGCAGGCGCAGTAGCGTGGTGAGGTGTTAGTTGCAAGTCCTGTTGAGTGGCAGTGATCAACTTTGTACTCACTGACTTTTCGTACGCCGCTCTCAGTGCCGCTTTTGCATCGCGCGGTAGTTATGGTGCTGACGATCAAGCATCTAGTATTTAAGAGGCCAAATACTGCCTCACTGTCGGTTGAGCCCTCCAGCGGCGACCTTGGCTCTTGCATCCTTAGCAAAAAACATAAATTGTCAGGACTCAATGCACGCGATATAGATACGACTTGCGCAGGCTTGGAATCTGCCATGGAACGGCCCCACGCATTTTATCCTCACGTCTCGCACACGGTTTGATGTCGTCCGTGTCGATGAGATTGACTCTGTGATTAACTATCATAATCTTCCGGTGATTCATCACAGTAAGCATAATACGATTGATGTCACGATTGCTTAAAATGCTTGTGAATTACCCAACCATTCGTTTTCCTACAAGGACTTTAAAAGCATTGATTCAATTATTAGATTTTCTAAACAAACACAAGATACTCTCAAAGAAGCAAAACGGATTTAGAAAAAACTTAGGTACTAAAGATGCACTTAGTCATATATCTAATTTGATTTATAATAGACTTGATAAAAGTATAAACCAATTGCAATCACATTCCTTGATCTAGCTAAGGCTTGACCATCACACCGTTGACACCGTCGACCATCAGATATTATTAACAAAAACTATACAACATCGGTATTAGAGGTAAAGCCTACAATCTTATAAAAAGCTATCTGAATAATAGAAAGCAAAGAGTCAAAACCAATGGCATTACAAGTCAATACAGATCAGTAAATATAGGAGTACCACAAGGAACAATTCTGGGACCTATTTTCTTCATTATCTACATAAATGACATGTTAACTGAAACAGTTATAGAAGTGGATAAACCCGAAGATGAAATAGTCTCATACGCTGATGACACCGCAACAATTGTAACAGGAAAAAATTGGCAAGAAATCGAGACCAAAATGAACAACTTAATAAAAGTCTGATTGGTCGCCATTTATTGCTAATGCAATTGCTGATCCTGAGCTCGCTTTGGACTGCATATGTACCAATCTAATGACATTAATTGATGCATTAGCACTGATTAAGACTTTTACTCCAAAAAAGGGCAGACTGCCAACATATTAGAAGAAAGAATACTATCATCTACCGTCGTTACAGAAGGATCGGGGATTCTACACCATTAGAAGAGTTTTTAGCTTTACGCTATATATATTGAACGCAGATAATTGCAAGAACATCTCATTAAATCGAATATCCTTGATTCTCTGCAGGTGGGATTTAGACCATATCACTCGACTCAGAGTGGCGGTGTTCTATACCATTCTCGCGCCCTGCTACCAGTCTTGGTGTTGTGCTGGACGCGACACTTTCTTAGTCGGTCTACGTTGAGTCGATTGCCAAGAAGTTTAATAGTATTTTGTATTTTTT
>UELU01136751.1:0-37682 GCA_900490025.1 Megastigmus dorsalis | reverse complement strand
ATCGGGGATTCTACACCATTAGAAGAGTTTTTAGCTTTACGCTATATATATTGAACGCAGATAATTGCAAGAACATCTCATTAAATCGAATATCCTTGATTCTCTGCAGGTGGGATTTAGACCATATCACTCGACTCAGAGTGGCGGTGTTCTATACCATTCTCGCGCCCTGCTACCAGTCTTGGTGTTGTGCTGGACGCGACACTTTCTTAGTCGGTCTACGTTGAGTCGATTGCCAAGAAGTTTAATAGTATTTTGTATTTTTTGCTACACAAAAGACTTGCTGAGGCGTTGCTGTTCCCTCATGTAGATTACTGCTCTGTTGATTTGTTGGATGTCTCTCAGGAGCTGAGAAACAGAATCCGTTCAACAGAACTCCTGTGTGAACGTACCGGTATGTGATGGGCTTAAGAAGGGATGATCACATCTCTCCACAGAATTGCCCTGGGCTGGCTAAGCACTGAGACAAGGAGACATTATTTCAGGATTGGATTTCATGAACCCGCTATGTTCCATCGCTCAGCAGGTTCAAATCGGCAATGAGAAAGCACATATTTAGTTAGGATTAACGTATAAATTCATGCCAAAGAACGTTGCTGAATTTTAATTTATTGGCATGAATGTATGAATGAGTGAATCTCGATGTGTTTAATTTTATGTTGCCCTTTTTATTTTTAATTTATATTAACTGAAAAATATTAGTCTAATTTTTGAGAATTTTATTTTGTATTTATAAGCTGCGACTGTGATATCACTTTATGTAAATTGACTTACTATATTAGTATTATTAACTTGTAATTGACTGTGATATCACTAGAATTATTAATAAGTGTAATTTTGTTTTATATATACATTACTTGTACATCGTTATATCTTTGTATACTTCCAAAACAAATGTACACCTTTCTTTCTCTGCTCTCCGTCACCCATCCCCCGTCTTCTCTCTCTCTCTCTCTCTCTCTCTCTCTCTCTCTCTCTCTCTCTCTCGTGAACAGCTGTCTTTTGCGATGAATCGTGCTCACGCACGAGGAGCAACAGCTAGCTTCGTTTTTCAAATTGCACAAAATGTAGCGTGGAACGACGCGTTCGAGAATTGCTCGATTTATGCATGAAAGTATTAGGTTTTTTACAGCTTAATCTGGTGCTTTGATGAGATCGATTATACTGTTTGGGAAAATATCTGGTAACTCTGGTGTACTGTGAATTATTGAAACTTTTATTGATTTCTTTGGTAATTGAAATATAGGGTAATCTTTTCGTATTTGAAATCCATTTATGGAATTAATTTTTGGGTATACTTTTAATAAATCGAGAGTTTACGAATACAATTTTCATGTTAAAATGAATTTTACTACAGGATTTATACCTGTAATCAAATGCTAAATGGATTAATGGTATAAGATCAGTGTTTACTAAATCTGATAGCGGTATTTTCCACGTACTTTACTTTTTTCTACTTGGTAATGCATTTTTATATAAGCTTTTCATAATATCGGGAAACTCGTGCATAAGATAAGGTGAGTAAAATAGTTTTCAAATCGTTCAAGCAAACAAATAAAAAAATCTTTTATACATGCATTAATGAATAAATAAAAGATTCATTAATAAGGCATTTATATATAATATATGTTAATACAAGAAATAGGATATAAATTTCACCCACTATACGGTAGTTTTAACTTTAAAATTTCATGAATATGGCATGGTAGAAAAGATATTCTATAATCGTCATTGAGAAACTTATCACGGCATCTTATTACGCATTCATTATACCTTTCATTCGTATACAAACATACGTAACATTCAAACGTTTATTTACGACTTATAAAACCGACAGCAAATTCAATATTTTTGAAGTGAAATACATTTTTCTCGAGTTTATCTCTAAGGCTCATAGAATCTGGCAACAACGCATACGTCTAAGGTTATAGTTGTGATGGTAGAAGCAAGAATAAGCTATAGTGCTCAAAAGATAAGCTGCTTACTTTCCACTTGCACGAATCAAACGTACACTGAGGACGCGATTTTGACTAATATGTTGTCGATGGATAGAATTCCCACTAAATGACACCAAACATTTTCTTTACTTCTTAATAATTATAATGAAGCGCCTTAGTAAATTTATATATCAGATCATAAAGTAAAGCAAGAACTTTCTTGTACTACATGGTATAATATTCACATTTTCTACTTAATAAGCCAGTAACCTAGCGCTTTTCCATCATGAAAACTAGCAAGACAATCATAATCTTTTCTATAAGGAACGCAGTCGAATGAAATTAATGTTTCATAAGTCATTCCATTCCAGTTCACAAGGAACTTTAGTAATATATATGCTAGCAATTAACAATGCAAGATGTAACACCTATTTCATAAAAGTATGCTTCGAACGTAGCGCTATTAGAAAGATAAATCTTGCGGAATTAATTTGTACTTTGTGCGCGCGCGCGCGCGCAAGTGGTTCAAGTTGTAAGTGTTGGACTTTCTATCTTCTTATTTCTTAAATACACCTTCATTTAAATTTAATTCCCCCGAGGAGTTTAGAGTCTCTCTCAACTTTCCGTTCTATGATAAATGCGTCTTTTAGTTTGAGTTTTGCTCTTGGGCGCAAGGGTGGCGTACCTCGGTGCCAGCGACGCAAGTTTGGCACACAAAACGTCTGTCCTGTTTACTTCCGCTCTTGCCGCCCCCCGTGTCCTACTCTATAGCTTATAAGCTTATAACAGTCACACTTGGCACGCACCATGGCTACACGTATACATGAACTTACTCGGTGTATAACATTGATAGTGGGAGGAGAAGTGGAAAGCTGGAGAAAGGCGAAAGCGCATCTTTGCCACTATCACTTTTTTTGGGGTATTGAGTTGAATGATTTCCGATGAACTGCCTCCATTGTGAGCGTTAAGCAGTTCTGGCATTCTACTGTATGAAACTTCGTGTATCATTCTAAATATCGTAATTTACGTCGCAGCTAATTTTGGTAATTTATTCTCTTACTTCTTACTATAAATCTTAAAAACATTGTATCTGCTCAACATTTTCGTAAGTGGGAACATGGCGCATGTCACAGATATAATATTTTTTATCATTAAGTTATAAATATTATATTCTAAACTGTGTATTGATAACTTAAGAGGACGGCGAAGCTTGAAAACCGATTAAGTGAAATTCTTTTTTTTAAATTTATTCCCTTAGACTGTATTTTTGTCTTATAGAACAGGTATTTCTCTGAATTTTCGAGTAATTCCATGTAATGAGCAAGAGACATATAATGAGAAATGCAATCAAAACCATCATCCTCTTAAACATTAAATATTAAATATCAGTTCGATAAATTAAATGCATTTATATTTACGACTCTTTGTTGCACCACAAAACAGTTCATCGATATTTTATAACAAAATATTTCTGCAACTTATTTTAAATCACTTATTTTAAATCAACTATATATATAAAATACATAATATATTATCTTCATCTAATATTCAGTAATAATGAACCGGTAAAAATGAGTGGAATGTTAAAATTGAAAATCAACTTTTACATACTACGATATTCAACGTCTTTATCATTGTAGTAATTCGCAAGTACTTTACCGTGCATTGTTTACCTTTTATTTTCGAGCTGGTTAACGATTTCAAAAGGATGGGGAAAATATTGTTATCCACGGCCCTGCATTTGCCTCCACAAATCTGCATAACAGTGGGTCTTAACGCAATCCAGGCAGCCAAGTAATAAAGGCGTCAGAAAGTTTAAATATTCGACCTAATATGCTAATCTGCCGATACAATAACATTCATGTCAGCTGGCAGGCTACGGTGACGAGCGTACGTGATACAAGTTGTAGCACGCGGTGCTGTGTGTTTCCTCCACCCGTTCAGCTGAACCTTGTACAATGGAAATGGATACTGTACTCATATAGTGAGACAAATTAGATTTCGAGGAAAAGGTAGATGAATTTTAAAAGAAGACAGTATTAATGTATAAAATTATGCGTGTTACGGACAGATATTTTTTTGTTTATCTACATATTGATGTATTATGAAATAATAAAAAAGCGTTGTGAAGCAGATGTAATGGTAGTAATGATTAATGCTAGTTACCGTTTGACAACCGTTACAAACGATAACATGTTACGCGTGAACTATTGTAATAAATAAAATCTCGTAGTACAAGATAATTTTGAATTGTACTTATTTTTTTCCTGTCCTTCTGTAATTCATGTTCCAATTGAGAACAATGAGGGTTGCGTTTTTTCCAGAGGCTTACATGCGGCGTATTAGTATACTATATTCAAGTAAATTGGGATAAGGAAAAAGTTGCCCGTGAAGTTTAAAGTTTTTCAATTCAGTACATTTGTTGAATTCTCAAGTAGAGTTTATATACTGTCTAATCCAATCTACTCTAAGCAATCAAAAGAAATGTTCATCCATCTCACATCTCTTATCCCATCCAATTGATAATCGAAAGTGGTAAGATCCCACTGCATCTGTCAACTTGCATCAACGCGCTTTCACTTGCTTTTCGCGTTGTTCTTAATTAGATTTACTACGAGAGTTCAATAGTGATGCATTCATATATCGATGAAATTCTCCTTGCATTTTCAGATAATTTTACCCATTTGTTGATTTTTGCATCAGATGTATAAATATCTTTACAGTGACAGGATAAAGTGACCTGCATCTTTATAGATTATAAGCCGGATGGACAAAGAACAACTCATCTAAGGTTTGACTATCAATATTAATTATTTTTCTTTCAGAATTCTACCAAAGATCAGCGGAACATTTACGACACTAAGGCTTACTCTTAAATCGAGTCTGACAAACTATGTAGAATAATTCTTTTAATGTTTTAAATTATAGTGTCGATTTATAAAAGATTAAAATTATTTATTTAATTCTGAAACTTGATAGCATAATAAAGTGAACAAAAAAACTTCAATTGATAAACTAATCGTCAAACTAATTTTATAATCTAAGGCTATTTAATCTACTGAAATTCTAGAACAGTGAATACTGATATTTATGTTCATGCGAAATATCGACTCAAACTAATCTTCGGAATGAATTTACGGTTATTAAAGCCCGAATCATTTGTGAAATTTTTATCATAAAATCGCCCACAAAGAACATTCATAAATAACATGCTAATCGTATTAGCAAAATTCATACTGATATATTTTAATAATATAATAAATCTTCTTAAATCAAACAGTTACCTAATATTAAATCGTTAATGCTATTTGCTAATATTTATATGCTCTTTTCAATTAGATGCATGAGCTATTCTTTAAAAATTTAGCACTTTTTGAGGTTCAAAAGTGGTTGAAAGTTTTTTTCGTGGCATACCATCCGTACTTGATTTTACTCGTTCTACGTGCGATACAGTATACGGAAAAAGTAGAGTATAAGGAAAATAAACCTCATGGCACACGTTTTTTGATGATTTTAAGAACGACATTTTATGTAAACGTCTTAAAAAATTCCATATAGAATATTTTTCATAGATTAAGGTCAGATCTTTCAAATACGGTCATCAAAATTACTCTAGCGGTTAATTTGGTAAAGTTATAGCATATTATTCGAAAAAATGCACGATTTTGTTCAACAATTTGATATTTCTATTAAGGAATTACATTAAAAAACTCTAACAAAATCTATTAAAGAATTATGTTTTCATTTTTATGCAAAATCCTAATTACAATTGTACAGTTTTACTGTTATTACAAAAAATTCTAACATTATTTTATTTTATTTAACTTATTATACATCTATACTCTTTATCATGTGAATCAGAATGAGCCGCGATGTAGAAGGTCGAAGGTCAAAGCCCTGTAATTGTTCCAATTCTCAACATCTCAACCAAGGTCGTTTTCACTTTTCTCTCGCCACGTTCGCCACCGCCTTTAATGTTGTTTCTTAATTTTCAAGTTCGTTTATCTCCGCACTCTCTTTTATTGCATGATTCCCTCCCTATCCTACTCTAGCTGCTATTTCTGCCCTCATGTTCCCAGACAGCCATTGTTTTTCTGCTACGTAGCTTTGCTCTTTCTCCCGTGGCTTTTCAGACCGTGCAATCGACCGAAATGTTCATGGGCTAGCGACTGACAATGCTTCGCTCTGCGAGTTGAACGCGGATTCGCGAACGACACCATCAACGACGCTTCGTAAAAAATGGAAATTAATGTATTGTAGTAAGCCGTGATCCCGACTGTGAACCGTAAAATAAATTACATTACCTTTACCATCAACATTATCGAAGTTTTATTAGTTCTCTTAATGCTTAAATCAACGTTGGTACTTTTGTGCTCGAATCGGAAGTCTGTTTCTGCAAATTTTATGGCATCGTAATTTCGTAGTTATGAAGATCGTAACTTTGATTTTTTGTAGGATGTATAAAAGTTTGATTAGAATATCAGAAAAACTATTACGTGGAATCATGAAAGTGTACAATAGAGAAAATATATCTTCTGAAAATTATATTTGCATTTGCTAAGTACAAAGAATCTTAGAAAACTTGCGATAAGGACTATACAAAGTCTGACTACTAACCATGTTACGTTTCAATTTTTAACAAGGTCCTACAGCTTATTAAGGATATTCGTTAGGGGTATAATTATTCATACCTACGGGTATCTTCCTACATTAAACTACCAATTCATTTCCCAAAATTGCAAATTAATTGGTTAATTCATTTAAGATTTTGAAAAACTTAATTCACAATCCTTTTAAGCTTAAATTGAATATGTCATAATAAGAATTGGAAAATATTCTGATATTACCATCGAAAATCCATATTGATTACAGAAAGTGTAGCCGTCGAAAAGTAATCGTGGTAATAGTTTGATAATCAAATGAATACATGATAAAATTATTTTGAGAGAAAAATTCCATGTTAAATATTTCGTTTATACAAGTGTCAGAGATTCGTAATTTTTTTATGGCTCTCTTACGATTCAAAAAAAAGTAAATTTTACAGACTGTATGATAAATAGCTAAGTCTTTAGAATTTTAACTAAATAGCATTTACAGAGGGCCTTGGCGTAGATATAAATTTTAGTTTAAACTTAAAAAACGATCCAGAGCCAAACGTTAAAGTATCTCAATTGTTCTGTAATTGTAAAGCTCATGCCTTGTATACTGATGGCAGTAAAATGGCTAATTGTGTCGTGGGTTCTGCCTGTACATATCCTTTAGCCGACTTACAGACCGGTAAAACTATCAATAATAATGCATCAGTATACACCGCTAAATGCGCCGCCCTACTCGATGCTATCATTTATGTCAAAAAAAAGTAATTATAAAAATTTCATTATAATGTCTGAGTCTTTTAGTGCTCTTCAAAGTTTGACGAATACAAAAATTTCTATTAGAACCAATTATTACATTCTGAAAATAAAAGAAATTTTCAATGCTATATTGTCGTCCACTCCGCATAAATCTGTAAAATTCTATTGGATTCCATCTCACGTTGGAATCAAAGGTAACGAGGCTGCTGATAACCTAGTAGAATGTTTCATTTACAATACTAAAGTCGATGAATGTAATATACCTTACACTGATTTTTGTGAAAGAGACTATTCAAAACACTCTCGCCAAAGCTGTCGATGAAAGTAATACTAAAGGCACAAAATATTTTGAACTTTACTTTTCCACTCTTGCTAAACCTTGGTTTGCCAATAAATCTCACAGACGCAACTACATCACAATGATCAATAGATGTAGATCTAACCATTATAGTTTAGTAGCCTCGTTAGTTAAAATTCAAATATTAAACAATCCGGCATGTGTATGTAATGAAGGCGATGAAGATATAAATCATGTGATATCGCAATGCCAGTCGTATAATAACGAAAGAAATAAACTTATAAAAAATCTGTTAAAATAAAATTTCAATTACCTTTACGAATTGAAAACATCATCGATAAACCAAACTCCTACGCATATAAACTAATTGCGCAATTTTTATTAAAATGTAACAAATCCGTGTAAACTGTATAATACTATGTATATTTCTATGTATTCAATTTATATTTGTTGTAATTATATTTTTTTCTTAATAAAGTATGCAATATAGGTCTCTTATGAGACTTAAATGCTTTTCTAAAAAAAAAAAAAAGAAAAGTAATCATAGTAATTTCTTAATCATATTTGAACCTTCATACTAAGCGATTGTGAAAACGTAGAAGGCAAATAACAATTATGCTGTTGAAAGATAATTACGTTGTTAAAGTAATGAAGCAATGGCAAGCGAAAAGTACTTAAATGGCAGTTAAAAGGTACGGTCGGATAATCTTTCCTTACGAAGCGGCTTTGAGTGTCCCAATAGCAGCAACACAGCACTTTAAGAAAATGAAAATAGAAAAAAAGCTCACAGAAAATAGGATAATTTTCATCTATTTTTTCGTTTCCGCAGCTTCATCGAATGCTCGTCTCTACAATTCTATATTTATCCCCTGCAAATTTTGCTAATTACAGGACACAAATTCATTAGCACGTAATCTGACGCTTTTGTGATAATTCGAAGTGACAATTTAAAATGGACAGACAAGAAATGTGACCAAGTTCGTTATTGGATTATAGAACGTATTGAATTACAAATGCAGAATATGTCTTTTCAAATTTGACGTTGTTTGTGACCCTAGAAGTTCAACTTCATTTTTGACACGATATTACATATAATTTTCTCTACAGAAATCCCAATATCGCATTACAAGAATACACATTAATAATTATTCTTCCTGATTCTTCTGCAAGCTAATAATATGGAGACGTATAAAAGAATTGATTTATTGGAATTCAAATTCAGACGCTAATTTTATTCATGAACCATGTCTTCCTCTCTCCCACTTAATATTCATCCCGGAAGGCCACTTTTCTACAATCCATATATTATATGAGTTGCCTGTTTTTCAGGGGATGCGGAAACCTGTTTAGCGGTGCATCACTTATTAGCCGCGACAAACACTCGTACCGGTGTACACGGTCGGGTATCTGAAACATTCAACGCCGGTAAAAGGCGCTTCGAAAGTTACGTATGACGGGATGCGCCGGTCTCGCTCCGCACAATCAAATTCCAATATTCAGAAGCAATTTAATAGTTGATCCGCAAAGTTGAACGGGCGCGCGTTTCCATTTCTCAACAAAATGCGCGCGGCGTCGTAGCTTAAAAACTGTTTAACTCGAAAGCGTAGGAAGCGCGAAGGAAAGAGAGAATAAGGGAATCGAGAGCAGCTCGCCGAGATAGCCCTTGTTGATATTCATACCGCGGATTAGATGGAGCGCAGGGCTTCAGATATCCTTCGATTTCCATTCGCCGTCGCGCGCTGACCCATTTGAGGAATCGCAGTAGACATTTCAATCTCCAGCGCTTCCGCGCGAGCCCAAGAAATTTTGCAGTCCCGGCCTTAATTTTCACCTTCGATCTTCTCTCCGCCTCGATCTTTGTCGTCTCGCTGCGCAACTCCCGTATTCTCTTAACCTTTTATTTTCTCCGCGCTCGCTCCATTCGCTACTATTTTTTTCTTCCCTTTACATTTTCCCCTCGCCCTTTTCTCTTTTCCTCGTTCTTTTACTGACTGGATACGAGACGCTTTGCCGTGTACCTACGCTGCTGGATTCTTTCTTTCCTCGCGGCGCCCAACCGTTCGAACGAAAGCACCTGGAAGTAATGCGAGCAAAGAGAAGGATAGAAATGACGTGCGGAGCTAGCGACTGTTGCGACTGAAAGCACTCTGCTAAAGGCTACATGGCGAGGAGCTTTTTGATCGGCTTGCCTTCCCTTATCCCTCTGCATTCGTCCGTGCAAATTGTCGCCTACTTTTTGTTGTTTTTTATGGCTCTGTCTTTTTTTTTTTCTTTTTAGTTCTGCTAAAATGTCAACGCCATGTTGGCTTTCCTGATGTCGACTTTATTCTTTACTTTAGTGTATAATACGTGTCACGGCAGATGTTCTCGAGATGTTGGACTGATGTACAAGATGATTAAACTGTGAGTTGTTAGATTTAACGTTTTGTTGTTTAACGTTTATTGTACGTATTGTTTATTTAAAAGTTCACTTAAAACTTATAATTACTATATTTATAGAGTATGTAAATATTTTAGGTATAGTATTGAATAGAGTATGCAATGAAATGATAAACTTACGTACAGGAAAATTTCATTATCACATCCAAATACATAATGAATTATTTACCTGAAACACACAAAAACATTTTATTAATAATTTTTTTTAGTTGCCGCTGATGTTGATTTTAAAATCAATACAATAATGTTCAATATTGGAAATATTTTGGTAGTCACATATATTAAATATATATTCGGTATGATAACACTAAAGCATTAAGTTACTTTATTGTATGTATTCTTGCGAAATTCAGACTGGTGTGTATTCGCTATGTGCATATCTAAAGGGCGCCACCAAGGGAGAAAATTGTGAGTGTCGAGCCATAGCCAAAACACATGGTTCCTTATGAAGATAATTTTTATTTGTTTTATTTTAAAAGTATAGTTTGTTTTTTATCAGCTGTAGTAAATATCAAAATTTAAAAAAGTATTGATATTTCTAAAAAAAATTATAGAAACACAAAAAAGTCATATATTAAGTATATATTACATTTTCAGGAGATTGTATTAAGATAGTCTACATGTTCAATGTAAACCATGGAGATTGTATTAAGAACAGGATTTGAAAAAATTATTCACAACATTGAATTTGAGCAACATAGAATCATTAAAGGGTTGGTTTAGCTGCAGTTCACGTCAAACGTGTTGAAGAAATAAGTATGATTGGTGATATTAGAATTATAAGATGTAGTGTCATCGGAACAACATGTAACAGAACACCCTTATAAAATTCAGTTAGAAGTGAGTATTATGTTAAAGTTACGATACAGTCTAATCAAAATATATCATATTGCAAAATGGAATGAATATATAAAAATTAAATGACAATATGTAATAGCTAACCTAACTTTTAATATTACTATTATTAAATTTATATATTTCTTTCAACTGAATATATGTCTAGGTGTATATATATATACAATGGCAAACGACGACACTCTGTACATGCGACTTTCTTCTTTTTTAAATCAAAAGGTATATTCAATAGCCACAAACTTATAATTTCATATAAAACACTAATCTGAATTATATTTAAACTATTTATTTATTTTACCAAGCTTTTTTATTTATTTTAATAAAATAAATAAAAAACTTTCTATAAGGTAAATAATATATCTAACACTTGAAGTAAAGAATTCTCTATTTATGAAGTGGTTTTCGTTTGTCTTTCGATATATCTCCATTTATTAAGAATATAGTTGTAAGAGAAGTTGTAAAGCTCAGCCCCTGTCACCCCCTTGCCTGTCTCAAGCCCCCCTTCAAACTCCCCTTACTGACCCTATTCCACTATCAATAATAAATATAAAAAAACAGAATGTAGATTGCAGTAAAAGTATTTAATTAAGGAGATTTGTTTGTTACTTATAGTTTAGGCGCTGGTATGAAGAAAAATAGTATATGCACTATAAGAAAAAAATTGGATAGCCCAGACCTCGTGTTTGTCAATTTACACGGGTTCTAGAGTGTCCAAGTTTTTTTCTTCCTAGGTACATAATATAGTATTAATTTTTCGTCTCTTTCTCTCTCTCACTCTCTCTCGCTCTCTCTCTCTCTCTCTCTCTCACACACACACACACTCATTGTACTTTGCGAGTATCTTTAGAAGAGAGCATGAGTCGATTTAGTGTATGCAACTCGATGCTCCTGCTTATCTTTGTTTGCTGAATTGGCGTTTGCATGTTCGCTTAGTCAAGAATAGTCTGATTGTATGTGTTGTATTTATTATGAACCTAAATATAAACTTTTGCAGCTTGCATACGAAAGGAAATATAATTTAATCAAACTCTTAATTGTTTAGAATATATGATAAACTTTAGTTAAAATTATATATCTAATGATATTAGAGAACGAAATCGGTTTTATTTAACTTATTGTTAGCGCATGTAAATTAAAAAATTTACAGAATTTATATTTTCATTTAACAAAATAATGCATGCACTAGTATGCAAGTTATCTTCTGCTGATTTGTAACAGAATTAAGTACTCAATAGGTATGCAAAGCATGTAACATCTGCATCATCGGTTACCAAGATTGAATATTAAACAATTTAATATATATATATTTAAGGCAGTACCAGTAAATTGATCATAGTCAATCCTTTGAACCCTATACTTTATTATTTTTATATATTCAAGAAGCAATGCATATGATTTAAAGTTATTAACTTGATGATAAACTCATAAATTCAATAATATATGCAATTTATGAACAAAAAATGAAAAATTTGAGAATATTAATGTACAGACCGAAAAATCTATAAAAAATTTATTAAAATAATATATAGCATTGATAACAAAAAATCACAATTGAACGCTCCTTTCAAAATTATATTCAAAAAATTTTAGTTTAAAATCGAATATTATTAGAAAAATCCCAAAAAAGCAATATCTTTTGCAAATGAGAAGACGTTGAGACACATTTTTAAAAATTCTAAGAAGCAACGTCAGGCACAATCACTTTTTGTCCAAAAATATCAATCAGCGAATAACACCGCAAAGCCTCAAAGTGGACGCGTACACACCTTGTCCTTCGTCTCCGTGCACTTTGCATTAATCGAAATGGAAGCTTGCACGTGCCTTGGTAAACTCGATCGTGACTGGATTTCGCAACAGAGCTTTCTGCGAGTTTCGAGACATTTGCGAAAAAACTTGTGGTTTAAGAGAAATCCAATATAAATCCAAGATTGCATTAAATGCTTGCAAAGGGCTGGTAAAGTAGCTAAACCGAATTCATAGTGTTAAATGCAACGATGATAATTCGATATTCTGTAGTTAAATTGCAAAAAAGGTTTAGAAAATCTCCTCAATTGTTTTTCGTTTACGTGAAATGTAATTTTACTTTTATGGTAAAAAATAATTCAACTAGAACCCTTTATATTAACTTTATATAGTCGCCAAATTTATTGTTTTGCAGGAAATACTATTTTAAATATTTTAATTTTTAATATTGCTTTTAACTTTTTTGAAATTGATATGAATTAAAATTAAAAAGTACTTCAAATAAATTAAATTCTTATTTATTAAAGAATTAAAAAGAAGATATCAGTAGTTGGGTTCAAAGGAATTCACGAAAATATGCATTGGCATATCATTGTCAAATCAGGGTAATAAAATAATGCTCTGTATATATTTCCTATATACAGGTGTACACTTTCACTTAATTCAAGTTCAATTTGGTTTTAAATATTTATGTTACGTAACCACAACATCATAATTGTAAATAGTAAACAGTTTGAAAATAATTACAGCGCAATTTCCTCGACAAATTAGAATGGAAAATATACATGCGGAAAGCAGGAGGCGCGCACTCCACTCGTAGCACTTCCTGATTAATTCGTTTTAATATTCACGCCTTAGCAGTGTAGCTCTCAGCTCGTAGGTAGAATTATTCAAGTCCAGCTGAGAGAGAGAGAGAGAGAGAGGGAGCGATGAGCGAGAAAGGGTTCTAAAGTGGGCACTAGTATACACTCGTGTCGAAACGCAAGAATAAGAACTCTCGGTTGCCGCTACAGAGAATCAACAAGTGTATCCACTTGCTTTTCGTGTGCCTCGGCGAAAGAGAGCGCGCGCGCAACTTTCTTTCGCAGGCCCCGAGGCATGCGTCATTCATTCCTGGCTTAAGCAGCAACGAGTGCAGATGCCTGAGCCCGTTATTGAGTCTCGCGGTGCTCGAGTACAGCAACCTGACCCTTTCTTTTTTTTCTCTCTCTCTCTCTCTCTCTCTCTCTCTCTCTTCATCTCACACGCAGCTGCGGCCTTCCCAGGGGACTGTGTCCTCCCCCCGAATCCTAATGCTGTTTCGTGCACATTATTAGCCTCTGTTATGAATTAGACAGTTTTTCGTGTAAAGACGAATACCAATTTAGTATAGTAAAAGCTTTTTTTCTAGAAGCTTGTTCGAAACAATGAAAATTAAAACAAATAAATTGTGGACTTATTAAAGAGTAATTACGTATAAATGCATTACATTTCAAAATGCAAATTTGCAAATTCATCGAACATTAAGCAATTAAGTTTAGCAGTAAACTACCAAGTTTACTGCTTTTTTAGGATTCAATGAATTAATTTACGCTTTAATTTTTCACACAAATCAGCATATATTCAGCTTGATGGAAAAATAATTTTCCAACTCCAACGTGAAATTAAAATGATTCAATTCATTCTCGCATATGTAAATGTTAAAAAAATCGAATCCTCTCCAATTCTCAAAGCCATAGTATCTATATGTATTTCCCTCTTATAAATTTATAATGTAATCGATCCAATGTCGTTTTCACGCAATTTTCCGGCGAAAGAATTCGAAACGATCTATTTAAAAAAAGAAGAAAGTACAGAGAAAGTGTAGCGCACTATGTGCCAAAGGACCTTGATTTTTTATACCCGATTATTATCAATCAGGAGAAGGGGATCGAGCTGGGGAAGGAGGGTCGTGCGCTCCTTTTTCACCCTCAGCGTTTCCTCTCAACGCCCCTCTTATTCTGTCTTTGTTTCGCTTTCGCTTGCTTCCTTCAAGACCATTTCTGGATATCAAGTCTACATCCTAATTTATTGCGCGAAAAGTCTCAGAAATGTACAACTGCCTGCCTTTATAGAGATTTTCAATTATGCCAGATAATAGTCAGTTTTACTTGAAAAGAATTTTTTCTTTAAAACAATTTAGTTGTAATATTATAATTGTTAAACAATAATAAGTAACCACAAAAAAAACAATGACCTGAAGTAATGCTATTCATAAAGTAATTTCAATATAAATACTATTCATATTGCTCTTCGACTAGTAGTAATAATAAAGTAAATATTTAAATAAATTTACTCATTTATCCCAGAATTAATACTTAAAATTTGTAGATACGTGCAGCACGAGCGCAACCACATAAAATACGTGAGTTGAACAATCACATATCGACAACGCACATACGATCAGAATGAGCGAAAGGATGATATTTGAATTTTCCCAAGGTTAACGTTTATTGATGATCATCATATTTGAATAGGTAAATTGATAAAGCCGTACCAGCAGCTTCCGGTGGGGGAACGAGACGAAGCATGACTATGTCAGTGGGTAAACTGCCTGACATCTCGATATGGATTCAGCAATTTTTAAAACCCTTACGACTATCATTAATCTAAAAAAGCATTGTGTGATATACAACGATTTGGATGGTTGGGTGTAGGTATGGATAAATCATTATATTCCGCAATTATAAAATATGGATAAAACTCTCGATTCAAGTCTCCTATTTTATGAATTATAACTTCAAAACTTCTCTACCAAATTACTACCTCTTAAAAGCATATATTCATTTTTATGATAACCTCAAAAATGAGTTCAACTGCAGATAAAAAATAGCACGTAGTAAATATGTAATCGTACTCTGCCCTGAAAAATTAAAAAAAAAATAAAGTAAATTGTAAGGTGAACCAAGATAATCTAGAATACTCGCGAGACTTTGGCGTCTTTTGCGGTTATAAAACTTTTGACAAAGACTTCATAATAAGAGCAATTTTCATAAGGCAAGTAGCAGCGTTACGACGTCGCGCCAGTCTCCTTAGCCGCGAAATGATGGCCCAGAAAGAATACACAGATATACACAGTATCTACTTTGCACGGTACTATATACGTATACAGTTGCCTTTCAATAGGAGCGCAACGTTGGCTCATCGCAGCCGAAGTCAAATAAAGGAAAGCTCTTTTGTCTAACCCAGAACTGTATGCTTACTTACTGCGCGCTAGCCTCTTTCAGTCAGATGGGTTTTCTCATCTTCGCGTAGCACTCGAATAGAAGAGAGAGAGAAGCTCCACTCGCATTTTGACTCGGTTGACTCTCATTCCGTGAAACTGCATCAGAGCGATTGCCTTCCCCGGCTAATTGCCACGTAATCCTTCTTTGTTTCCTGATTCGCTGTTATTTTTGTGCTTGTTTTGTGAGTCTGATCTCGTTCTCTGCGACTGCAGCTCGCTATAACGCCCACGTTTACATAACGCGATTTCAGCCGAAGAGCGGCAAAAAAGCGACTGAAGCTGATTTCATTAGTCGCTTTTCAATTTCCTTGGGTAGCATGAGACCTTGGAAAATACTAATTTTAGATTTTTTTTCTTAAGAGCATCGTGTTGTGTACAATTATTCTCACGCGTTAATTTACTCAAAAGCTTTTGAAGATGTTAATTTTTTATTAGAGTCGAATAAATAAGTTAAATAGCAAATAAAAGATAGAGTTGAATTATTGGTATTAGCTTAAATAATATTTCTTTGTTTGGTGTTCTTAGTTTTATATTTTCAATTATATTCGCTGATTGCTTTACAATTCACAGTTTTCTTAAAATTGGATGATAGATTTTATTATTCACATTTTCCTCTAATTACTAACAATATTGAATAAAATCAACAGCACGTAAATAAAATAAGTTTTCAATTTGAAGGCTGATTCTCAATGATATTTCGAAATAATGAGGTACTTATAAATTTTGATCGAATATCGCAATAGTACGGTTTCGTTCCCACAGCAGCCTCATTTTTTCAACAGCTCAACAGTAACGTCGCACCAGCTAAAATGATCCTCTCCTTAAAGCGTTAAAATCTACTTTTTCTTAAGCTTCGCGAAGTCAGTGTATCGAGGTGGAAGTGAATAAATTGCAAGCAGACGAGGAAAAAGTGAAAAATATCAAGTTGATGGAAAGTGGAGCCTCTCGGATGGCTTGCAAATTGGCGCAATAACCCCCCTAACAGGCATACGGATTTTCTAAGGCTCCTCTTGCGCTAGTCTTCCCGTCTTATTATACGAGCTGAAGGTGGTAAGGCGGCGATTTCTAGCCTCCGGAGACGCCTGGAGACCCTTGCGAAATAAGAGGCGCCTACTTGCATTTATACTGGAAAGTCGGGCCGAACTTTGTCGCGCAAGATAGAAAGAGAGGAAGGTCGGGGGAGAGGGCGACCGAGACAGAAGCTCTTTGTAAGTCATTAGGTTTAAGTAAGGTGAATTTAACACACCCTCGAGGGAGTTAAGAAAATTTTATGGTTCTGTGTTTTGCGGCACTGCGAGTAAACGAGGTTTCGAGGAAATTCTTATCATTATTGCTGCCCTCGACGTGTATCGACGCCCTAAAAACACTTTCCGTTCGATTATTCTTTTTTTTTCTTTAATTTCTGGGGAAATCATTTACCACGTACCATAGTTATTATAAAATGCACATCGCCAATAGCTATGAAATAAAGCTTTATCAAAATAATATTATTCAGGGTGATTAGGATTACTATTCACAGGTAATTATTAATTATAACACTATTTAAAGTAACCACCTAAATATTAATATACTGTGACTAATTTGTAAAAAAAATTAAGGATTATTTTTGAATAAATAAAGAATAAATGCTGCTCTGTTCATTCAATAATAATTAAGAAAGTAAAAGACTTATTTGTAAGTATCATAAAATGCTTCTCATAATAATTTACTTCTTATTCCATCGATAATATGCATTAATGTCGTCGTTACTCCCAGGTGCATTTTAGTATTTCAATTTCATGTTTTTGAATTGAAAAAATAAAATATGTTCAGTCTGTTGGATGTAGATAACTCGAGCGTCGATGAAAAGATGAACAATGGCACGCTTAAATTTATTAACCCCGTTGCGCCCTTCAATATAACGATCCAGAAACAAAAAGCATGCCTGAGCGCGCAACTTTATATGCAATCCATTTTTGTTTTACATAACGCCGTTACAGTGGAATTTGTTGTGCGTCAAAGCAGATATCAGGAATTTAATTAAATAGCGGTCGAGTTCAAGGAATCATAGATCACGCGGCCGTTTCCAAGTGATAAATTCCCGTGGTTCCCTCTTCGCTAACGTAAGAATCCCCGGCTGCGATTTGTTAGTATTGTATACGATTGTATAGCCGCACCCAGTGAGACCGTGGGCAATTCAGTGACAACCAAATACGTAACCCAGATGCGCACGTTTCGACTCCCAATGAAAAACGAGCAAGTTTGATCAATCCGCGCGTGACACGTGCCTCCGTCCAAACGATGGAAATCCATCACGTGCGCACTCGCGAGCTTCGTATATCTTTTACCTTCCGATTCCGTCTTTTTTTTCTTCCCTTTCCCCCCCCCCCCCCCCTCTCTCTCTCTCTCTCGCTCCCTATCGCACGTGGAGATCCTTTGGACAGGTGCACGAGAGCTAAAGGTATATTTCGTGAAATCGAGCGTAAGAGAGTTTCATGTATTATCGCGACGTCCATTCTCGGACGGTGACGGTGGTGAATTCGTATAGGGTGCAGTGCTTTGACCTTCGTGGACGATGATTCGTACGAATTCTCCCTTCAAGTGTTATTTGGGCACGAATGGTGCGGAGGCCGTGTATGTGTTGAGGATGATGAACGTATACATTAGTAGCAGCGGGGTAAAAGAAGACGAGGTGTAATTATTTTTAAGAAGAGGGGATCCTATTTTGTAATTTTTTATGAAAATAATGCTTTTACAAGTATTATTGCTTTTATTTGTATAGAGAATATTTATATAAAGTTAATCATGTTTTTCATTCAAATAAAATTCTAAATAATGATTTTAATTAAAGCCTAATGAAAATGTAATAGGTAATTATTATATTACTGTACTAATTTGGTAGCTTAATAATCAAAAATACTTTTATTTCTATTAATTACTAAACATTTTCATTTTAATTTTAATGCTATACTGAGAGAAGTTAGTATTAGAGAATGGTAATTAACCGGCTGAAAAATTACACCCCAGAAATGATTTATTTATATTATAATATGTTAATATTAGTTCAGTTATATATATTATAATTGAGTGAAATAAATGACAGAAAAAAGTGACAGCTATTCATATTTATTTGAATGAAACGTTTACTTCCCTCAATGTAGTTTAACCCGTAATTTTTTAATGCTTATGGTTTGCAATGTTTATTTATTGCTTAAAAATAAGGTCCTTTTCTCTACCAAATATTTAAAAATATTTACCTACATAGAATTCTTATGCCTTCTGAATGAACGACCATTAATGAATCTTAATTAAAATTCAATTTTCTTCAGCGGATTAATACTTTGAGTTACTCAGAAAAATTAGTTAAAACCAGTAGATTCTAGACCTCTTTAGATGGAGACTATTATGCTGATGTAAGTTTATAAATATATGCACATGTTATTTACATGTTTACAATAAATGTACATAGGATTGACATAGTAGTGTTATTAATATTACGTTGTAATTGAGCGCATAATGTTTATATTCTAAGGTTACATTGTTTAAAAATTGCATTTGTTACATTTTTACAATGTGGTAAATATAACTCGCAAAGATACAAATTAATTAAAAAACTAGATAAAAATATAATTACCACAGTCTGAAATAGTGTTACTAACACATCCTAAAGTCTCTGTATGGAAAGCACTTCGTACATTTAATTAATTTTTATTATTCAAAAGATGAAGATTCGAAAAGTTTAGATAATAACGTTTTAAATAGAATAATATTTTAATTTAAATTTGAATCTTTTATCAGTCGAGAAATTAAGATTTCTCACGCCTTTCGGTAGTATTGCGACTTAAGCAATTGCAAATATTATTAATATACCTAACAATTCCTTTTTGAATGGGAAAATGTTGAATATCCCCAAATAGTTTGTTTTGTGCTGTCGCTCAAACAATTCAAACAAGAAGTATAGCGCGGATGAAAGTTCAAATCAGATGTTAATGAGAATACAGAACTAAGTCCATACACATCATTTTTCATTCTATTTTATTAATATAGGTAGTTATTAAGCAAATTACTGTCGTATAAAGTCTGACAGGGCGGTAACTAAAGCCAACTTACATAACACGCTATCAGCTGCTATAAAGTGTCCCGCAAATATCACTCAACAGCAAAGATAGAATACGAAGGGAGCCCTGTTTTTTTAGGATCCTAATAGTGTAATAACATTTTTTCCTTTGCAGCTTGACTGTCTAAAATAATGAAGGGCTTGTTTTATTTATTTAGCTTTAGCTTTGAGACATGTAATGAATTTGTTAGCACAATTTACACTGGTTAAATGAAATTCAACATTTTTTAAGAGAGAGAGGGAGAGAATATAATCTCCCCAAATCAACACCGGGACTAATTAAATGTTCCTTGTCCGACAATATTGACTCAACAAATGAAATTCTGAAGAACTCGGAAAGCCATTCTAAAAAAAATTGTAATGTTACACATAAATTGCGAGTGAAGGAATCAGCTCTGATTAATAACAACTTTATTTTTCTAGGGTATTAGCGTAGATAAAATCAAAAGTAGGAATGAATCTGTTATTCTTATATTCTATCATAAAATTAAATTTTTTGCCTAGCGGGCCGGTTTCAAACAGTGGCAATTTCGTCCTCGCTAGGCAAAAAAATAGTATACACACCATGGGAAGTAAATAAGAATGCCTCAGATCGCATATTTGATCGACAATTTACATGCGATCTGAGACCATTCTTAGTTTTCCTCCCTAGGTGTGTAATATACTAATTATATACATACTCCTTTTCATCAATATTAAGTGATCTTCTTTGACGTCATACAGATAACAACCAATAAACTTGACTGTACACAATCATAAAAACTGCACTCGAGGGCTCTAAAAAAATAGTTGCAAGAAACAAAATACTCAAAGCATGATTGGAAGAAAATCGTGATAATGGCCCATAAGCCAGGTGATACCGTGGCTTAACCACATCTAAATCTGCAGTATAACTACATTCTTCATCAACTTTGACGTGATGGATAAAATATCTCAGAAAATACGATTTTTTTTAGAACTAATCTATGGATTATCTACTCATCTTAAGTTAGCTACTTCAAAATAGGTCTGAATCAGAGTAAAATAAACTAAATTCTGCGTAGTTATTATACTATTTCGTAGCAATATATTCAGAGGCCGTCAGCGAGTGTCCGTCAAAGACCAAAGTAGTTACCCAAATGATCTAAAAAATTTGTTGAACCACTAATGAGAATATGATGACTGAGGATTTTGGGGAAGCTATGCTTGTTTCGTGGTACAAAATTTTGGTTGAAATACATTAATTAATATGTCGCCATACTTTTCTTCTGATAAAATTCTAAAGAAATTAGGTAAATACATGTTCTATAAGTGTAGAAATGATTGAAAATGTAGAAAATATTTACCACATCAGAGGCAAGAATTTTCTTTTTCATTTAACTGAAGTTTTATAATACTCGTAACAATACCCAATGCCTGATAGAGATGATCTGAAATGATTTGACACTGATATCATTATGGACATCTTATACTAATAAGAATTGATCGCGCTCACTAACAAAGAACTTGGCATTTTTTAAAGTAACTGATAATTGATAGATCGTTTATCGTGATCATTTTACGATATTTTCATAATAAATTATGGTAATAAATTCTCTTCAATTAATAATTATTATTAATTACTATTCTGATTTATTTCATGGTAATAATAATATTTAATAAATCAATTGTTACTTTAAAAGTAATCACAATAACTAGAAAAATTAAATGATAAAGAAGAGTTTAATAATCACTAATTCATGCTACCAGCAAAAATCATTCTTATGGAAATGCCAGTGCTAATTTATCAATACTTCGTTTACTCAAAATTCGTTGTTTCTACTTGCTCTATTTCTGTATAATCCAGATTGATGAGAATGCGACATTATTTGTATCGCTGTCATTTGCCATTTACCATGATCGATACCAAATCAATCATTCAGTAAAAATTACAATTCATGATATTCAAGCAAATATTACTTGAATATTATGAATTCACGAATAATATTCGATTACTATCTTATTACTATAGGTTATTGTAATGTAAATTCCTCGTAACATATACAACGAATAATATAACTTGTAAGTACCTTACACCCGCATATTTCAACTCTATAACGATGCTTTTATAATATTGTCAGAAAAACTTTTTTCTCGTATGTTTAGCGACTACATCCTAACCGAGCCGCCTCTTATACAAGGAAACAAAATCGTTCGTTCCGGTAACATTAAATTACAGTAACAGGATATGCTCAGGTAAAGTAAGCTTACCGAGAACGTTACGTAAGTAAATCCATAACTAGCTAGAGTTCGACGTGCCGCATCCTCTTCAATTTCTTCGTCGATATACGTATTCGCGTCTCAAGTCGCATTCGATATATATACGAGTTTCAATTTACGGTGGACTTGTTTTTCTCGCGACTATAGCTCATATCTATCTGTGCCGGCGCGACTGTCGCGCAGATTTGAGGAGAATGGCGAAAGAGATAGAAAGAGAGGGAGATAGTGAGAGAGAGAGAGAGAGAGAGAGAACACAGCTATATATAGGGAGCAGGCCAATCTCATAGGAATCAAGCGGGAGCGCGCCTTCGTCGTTTCGCGTTTTGCCGCAATCTCGCGTGTTTACTGACTGTAAGATGTTTCTATATGCCCTCTGGCTCAATGAACCATAAGAGAGAGAGAGAGAGAGAGAGAGAGAGAGAGAGAGAGAGAGAAATTGGACGGAAGGTGCTTTTGCCGCCTTTGTTCATCAAACGTTTTTTATTTAGTTTGCTTGTTTGTATATATACGTCTTGGTTCGTTCCTTTTCAGCAATGAGTTATATAAGATCCTATTTCGTAATGGTTTCATGCCCGAAATTTCGTATTTCTTTGCAAATGATGTTGTATTTGACTTTTATCAAGTACAGCAAATAACTTCTCTTTGATGGGTAATTTTTCGTTTTATTTATTGAGAATTATATTGACTTTAAAGCGTTGCGATATAAGGTACATAGTATATTAAAATTAGAAGGTATTTTCGAATAATACAGAATATTAAAGAAATATTTTCAAAATATAGTTCTGGTTAGTTTATTTTTCAGTGTGGTAAAAATTTAAGTCGGAGATTTAACCAATGTACCAAAGTCTCGCGAGAAACATATAGTGCTTACGTTTACACGGGCAATTGCAAGAGTAAAAAAGTACAGGAGGAGTTAATTCTTATTTATCATTCACTTCCCTACATTTTAAAATAATAAAATGTCAATTAAAAGAAAAATGATTAAATTATGGTAATTCTTCACTCAAAGTGGTTTAAGTAATATTTCATGTTTCAGAAAGTAAAAATGTCCTTAATCGCGTAATTTTTTTCCAAAAAATATAGAATATATGTTATTGTACACGCATATATGCATTTACTTAAGCAAATTGAGTATTTATATGTAAAAATATTATTAGTAGCACATATATTAATTAAGTAAAATTGATTCTTAACCCTTTGAGATTCAATATATTGCAATGGATAACAATCATTTTGGTTTTTGTAGAATTACGTGAAACAAACTAAAATTTTTATATTTTGAACATATATATCAGATCAAAGTGACCTATTCAACATATCGTAAGTGGCTTACAAGTTATCGTATCTCTAATAGGAGTCGAGAAAACCCAAAAAATTAAAATATAATTTTATCACAGAAATCGACTTGAACATGACCACGAATCATCATAGAATTATTTTGGAAACGTTTCCTCGTCGGGAAATAATTCCGGTCTGAAAGAGTTAAAATAAAATACGCATTCTACGTAAAATGATCATAAGTCAATCTTTTGCAGTAAGCAATATTGTACTATTTTTTTAAGAGGCTATGATAAATAGCATAAACTATACCGAACTATACAATGGGACGTAGTAAAGTGGGTCGTAAAAATGACAAATTATTCGCTTATACATTTTCCGTAGGCCGATAAATTAAAAATATGCAACACTGATTCATTTGCCCCCCTAAAAGCATATTTAAGTCAAATTACGATCCCCGTAAATGTATAGATGCCTTCGAGTGCAGTCGTTAAAATCAATATAGCTCTACCGACCCTGGGAAACAGTTAACTAAATACTGAAAATTCAATCGACTGAAAAATTGCCGTACATGTCGTATTTCCACGGCTTATGCACGTGTGACGCTAAAGCCGTTCCGATTCCGGTAATACAACGCACTATCGATGATGCATATACGTATGCACACACACAGAGACACACATATATATACATGCATATAGCCAGTTCCGTAACAAGTAATTCTGTACAAACTGTAACTTCTTAAATTTTACAGAGTGCAGGATATTAAGCTGTTTTTAATAGCTGTTTTTTGTGAACATTTCACGAATTTAGATACTATAAGAGGTAAATTGAATATAAATTTGGTAGCTAATCTAATTCTGATGTTATTCCAAAGTATTTTATTATTTTTAAAATAAAAACTGATGGGTGCATAAACGTCTAAAATCGAATTTAGAACAAATTGCAGAGTAAGCGCGTAAAATATTATCAAATGCTTTTTATGTTTCTGGACGTAATTCGCAGCACTGCGGAAAACTCATCTAAAAATATTTATGTTTGAAAATATAAGCAATCAAACAGAGAAGGCTTCGGTACAAGTAGACGTGATGCACTAGGCCGAAAGTATATCCGTATACGTAGATGCAGGAAAATTTTCACTCGTCGAGCGTATCCGCGAGGCTGCCGATATACGACATCGCGCGTCAAAAGGCATGCCAGATGCAGCAGCCGAATCGAGAACGAGCCGAGAGCGAATATCGGCCGACTGATCCATCAATTATCGTCTATAGTATAGTAATGTAGCGGCGGCGGCGGCGGCGGCGGCGGCGGCGGCGATGGCGGCACGGTCCGGCAATTATACCCTGCAGGCGTAATATAGGCTGCAACATGGCCCCGAAACGACGACTAACTATTTCGGGCAAACACCGCGTGACTGACAGTTGTGCGCGCGCTTAGACGGCGGCCCTTGGACTGCGCGCGCATCATACGCACCGGCTTCGTCGGCGCGGCCCCTGCCCTGCACAATATACTCGGCGCAATTGCCGTTGCACACGGCTTGTTTAACATAATTATGCGCGGTTTAATGGCCCGGCCAGCTGTTTGACGAATGTGCGCGCGGTCTGTGCACGCTTGGAAAAGTGTCTGTATGTGTGCGCGTGTGTGTCTTGCTTATTCTGATTGAGTTGCCTATGCTTACTTATGCGATTAATAGCGAAATTAACGGCGGACGATGCAGTACATTGCGGAGTACCCTAAAGTTACTTTAGCTGACTTTGATTGTTTTAAAATATATGATGATTGATTTATATTATAATCTGATTTTAAGCCGTTGAAAGCGTTTGATATAAGAGATTAAAAAGTCAATACGCTTAGCATGTTCAAATATTTTGTCTGAAATGTTACGTTAATCTGAAGTATTCCAGGCCAGGCCATTGAATTTCCATTAAGGAAATTTGGCAACGAGAACCCGTCAAGAAGGAGCACTATTAGATTTAACTTATAAATTTCGTTTTAATTAATACTCAACCATCCGTTCGGTTTAATGATTGCCAAGAGAAATTTTGGAATAATGATGAAATATAGAAATTTAGATTCACATGTATATTGGAAAAATTATGTTTTTATAAATAGTTATGCGATCTCATTTAGGTCACGAATAAGAGCATCATACCGTATACAAGTAATACAATCAATAGCAAAAACATATCAATGACCATACACTTTTAAATAAATAATATATTTAAATAAATTATATTGGCGGTATAAGATTTATATTTAAATAAAACCTGAACTATATTGAAGTTTTTTTATCATTTTCCAGCCCCTATGAAATATCTAACGAATACTTCAAAGCTCAAAAAAATGTTAAAAAGATGTAAATTACAATTTTTGTAAAGGAACGTATATTATAAAGCCCTTTTATATCGTGCATCAAAAAACTTAAAGGTCACGTCCTTTGATAAAAAAAACTGACTTAGCTACATTCATTTCAAAAAGTGTAATTTAATGTTTTTCCTAGAAGCTCATGTACATATTCTTTCTATCTCGAAATCCTCATTACAAGCTTCATAAGCAAACTGTGAGAAAACCATGTTTGTTCTATTCTCTTTTTATACGTATTCCACTTTTCCCCAATTTGAATTTATTTAAACATAGACTATCACTTTGATTATTCTTATACCAATTTTTGCAGAGGATTTGAATATTATATTAAAATCAAAGACTCATATTTAATCTATTACCTTACGTAAATTCTAGTTGTAGAATCCGATGTACGATTTGAATAGGCGAGTTAGCTATGCATTAATGCACGACAGTCTTGTTCCGGTCACGCAAATCAATATATTGATGTATATGAGATAGTTTAACTACTGCACATATGATGCCTAGTGACTTTTGGTATATTGAACGAGCCCTTAGATATAAGTTATGCATTCTGTTTCGACACTATCCAGTTCAATCATTTAATTGGCATAGTTTCTCGCGGGGACATTCACCCAGCGTGTATGTTTCCTTATCGGGACTAACAACAGGTAACCTTTATATCTCAGAGTTTATCTTTACTTTTACGAATATTCTTTATCATGGATTTATTATTGCCTTCTTTCTTACAAGTATTTAATTATTGAATCACAGTAATACATTTTATTATTCAGATTATGTAGCTAATGGATGAGGTTTCAGTGTATTGTTCTGAAATGTTATTTTTGCTCTCAATCCCTAACCGTCGTAGACGTCTTCGGATCCCTGTAAGAATTTATGACTTTTTAAATTAAAGACCTTCCCTATCTTTTTCTATCATTCTCTTTCGTTTGCCTTTTTTCCACACTTTACCTCTTGTTTGTTCTTACTTTTTACGGAAAGAAGCTGGGTCAGACTGTACTCATTTTGGCGCCGACTTAGAGGTCCACTAATGGTTCCTAAAGGTGTGAACGGCGGCGAGCCATAAAAATTTCGGCTCTTAAAAAAATCTGGACCCCACAAAAAAAGTAAAGGAGAAGGTGGGAACGGAGTCAGCTCTTGGCACTCGGGCGAGTTTGTATGCTCTTTCTAGCCATAAGAAAAATAGAGAATTTCGACGAGAAGGAAAATTTGCCGTGGCACCATCAACCTTACCTTCTTTTCGCGTTACTTTCCCTGCCCCGAACAAGCTGTTCTCTCGTTAGACCTGAGAATATGTATATTTTTATGTTAGCTCTCTTTTTTTCTATATTTTTCTGTGGTGTTACTTTAGTCGATTAATCTGGAGGGATTCGAGGAAAAATATATGCTGTTAAACCAGAACTTTTTGACAATTTTACGACTTATTCACCATTTGCTGAGATACTATATTCCGAAAATAACTTTATTCGGTTTTGGAAATTTTCAGCTTATCATATATGAACAGTTATCCATGAAGTTTAGTGTTCCACTCGTATAAAAGCCCTACAATTTGTATAACTTTGGACAATGAGTAAGTTTGTTTACTGCTTCTACAGTAAGCTAACAAACAGTATAAGCAGATGTAGCCAATGCTTGCTTGTTTACGTATTATCAACATTTAGTTCCGTTCTGTCAAAATATTCCGATACACGTATGAGTTTCCCGAAATAGAAAAGATACATGCAAATGTTATTGTTGTGTAGGTAACATAAATAACGTGGTACTCAATCGCCTGTGGGATAAACCAACACGATTACTGAGAGGAGGGCTTTTTTATCAGTCATACCAAATGTCGGTAAAGAGAAATCTGTGGTTCCGGGCAATTTTTTCATGAATGTGACACAGGACTTTCTTTGCCTTTCCGCCCTCTCATGTTAACGCCGAAAGAGCTCAAAGGTTGCCCATAATTCACGCGGCGAGCTTTAGGAGGGAAGGAAGGAACATAAAGCGTTATAGACTGTTACGAGTAAGAAAAGGATCAAACCCAAGGTTTTCTGATAAACAACTTTTGCAGGAAGAAAACATTGTTTTAAACAGCAAGCACAGTTACAAAAATTGTAATAAAATATTAAGTAATGCAAAGTGTAAGTGTAAGTGCTTGGATTATTATTACAATTCTCATTCTTTAAAAGTACATTATTACAGATATGAAACTCCTGTATATCAATTTGTAGATAGATATATAAAACCATTTTTGAAATTCATATTCACGTTATTAAATAAATCATTGAGAATGTTGATTACATTAATCTTTTATATTTGTTTTTGTCAAAAAGTATTTAATTCGCGTGTTACGGAATAAATAGTTTTAATAAATATCTCTCTTATAATTTGTTAATAATACATTAATTAAACATAAATATATTCACGATTTTTTTATTTTTTATTTGTTTTTAAACTATCGATTTTGTAAAGAAAAAATGAGTTTTTCATACTAAAAATGGTTCAACACGTGTTATGGAAGCGTATACTTAAAAAAAGTCGAAGTAGCTGTATTTTTTTTAATTTATTTCTAAATATGGCAGACTTTCACATGAAAAAAAAATTTAATAAATTACTAATAAATTTTTTTTACATAGTCTATCTTTAACTTTAATCCTCATATTTGTTACATAGTAGCCGACAAAAGTCGGGATCACGCACTTAAATAGATTACCACAAAAAACAATCGAACTATTACATTCATTAAAATACTATTTATTTTACTTTTTTAATACCGATAAGTGCGATTGCAAAATGAAAACGAAACAAGTATAAGAAAATCTTGACGATTCATCATGGAATTTCTATCAACAGGTGAATAAATACTCGACGCGTCGAGAAAATGAATAGGTCAAGGTCATTCACACATCGAATAGGAGAAACCGCGAAACGCTGGCTAGGTTCAGGGTTCTTATGTTATTCGCAATTGAAAAAGACTAGAGACATTTGCGGTTTTGTCGGTGCAGTGAGAGTTTCCAATGTTTCATACGTTATTTTAACGATTTAAAAAAAATTATCGTTAAAAACGAGTAGACGTCGAGCATTGTTTCATCTAATTTTACGTTTGCAATAATGAAAATTTTAAATTGAAAAATTTGTTGTAATACCGACATGTTCTGGGTCGTTTTACAACGTATAATTATTTTTTAGTGTCTGTATAACTATGTTTTGTGATCATCGTGGCTTATAAACTCATTTATTTATATATAATTAATATATTAAAACAACAATCTCTGGAGTACTTTATATTTATTCAAATCGTGTCAAAGTGGACATATGGCATAAGTTGAAGCTCGATTGAAAGATAAACTACTGTTCCTATACTACATCAAATACTCGGGTAAACTCACTAGAAAGTAGATGAAGTATACTTCACAACTATTAGATCAATGCAGATATTAAAGATAATGTCTACTTAACACATTTCCACAACTCGGAAACTCAGACACTAAAATACTACTTATCCAGTGTCTTTTATATTCACAATGTCAAAAGCATTACAAAATATATTTCATAATACACAAAAAATAATAATCCTTCATCCCAATACTAGTAGTTTCATCTATCAAAGTAATAACGTAAATAAAAATCAAAGTCTCCCTGGTAAAGAAGCAAAAAATTGTCGACCCACTCTTTTTTCTGCTCTAATCTAAATCTATGGCACACTCGCAAGCACGAAAATTTCCACAAGAAGGAGAAAAGGACGCTCCGACAGATTAGATCATCCCTCGAGAATTTCTTCCTTTCTCAGCCGCCCTTTTCTTGCATACCGTCGCCAAGCTCGCGACTCTCTAAATTGTTAGAAGGGCTCGCGTGTGTTATCCGCGTTCTCGACGTGCACGAGCGAACCGATGAGTGCGTGCGAGAGCTTAAGAATGGAAGAATGGGGATGGAAGCCGAAAAGCTAAATAAGAAGGGGCAGAAAAAGAATAAGGGGTGAAAAAAGTGAGCCGGCGTATAGCGGCACAGTCTCAAAAAAGGGAGAGACTTAGAGATATTTTTATTAGATTTTGATTTTAGAGTAGTCTACTTGCCAGTAATACAGAAATACTTTATTTTCAAAGATTTCATTTCGAATAATGATTTGTTTTCTGAAATCTTTATTATATTATTAGTTTAATTAGTTTATTATAGTTTGCAAAATACGGCTTTTTTGTATGATCTTTATTTTATCTGAAAAGTCACTCTCTATTTACTATTTTGATAAAACAGTAGAGGAAACGCGTCTGTTGTGGTGTAGTTAAAGGGGCTTACAAATTAATAACTGTTAATATATGCTTAATAATAGTCTTATATTATAGTTTGATACTTTGGCTAATAAAAGTTTTATTCTAGACTAAGCATTAAATTTCTTGAATTTTAAGTTTTTTTTGTTTTTTTATTAGTAACTGAAGTTGAAAGTCACATGTTTCAGTAGTCTCTTGTAAAGCTGCGCATCTATAGTAGTAGATAAGTAGTTCCATAGCTTAGAGTTATACTTGATGATTTTAAACATTAATATAATAATTTATTGCACATACTAGATAAAAGTATTTTTATACTAAGTTTACAAAAAAAAAAGGAAAACCCAAAAGTAAAGATAGTTTTGTTTTTATATTTCATTATGTTTATAATAAAGATAGTTTTATATTTATATTCATATGCCAACATTTTCTGCAATGTATATTGGCCTATAGAATAAAGATTTAAAAGCGACCATGATTTTTCATGCAGTTTAATTAAATGGCCCTTAACTCGGCCTCTAGAGCGTATTGGCACTAGCACCGAGACACGTGTCTCATATTTTTTTCCGAAGAACATTTCTGTACAGTTTTAGCAAAATATGTGACTCGGAGGGTATGGACTCTCCTTGTAAGTATAATTCTTTTTAACTAGAATAAAAAAGACATTATGTCTAAAATTAAATAGGTAACTGCCTGTTTATTTAAAATAAATTAATGAAAATGAAGTAAATTGGAATATTGGTAAAGTGAAATATGAAGGCAAACGGAACATAAAATGAAGTAAAAGGAAACGAAATCTGCAACAGTTCCTTTGTTGGTTTTATGATCCATTTACGGCTACTCAGCAATACTTAATACAACTCGAAATTATTGCGAAATATAGGTTTATAGATTCCCATTCAGTTGCCACGAAAATGTCTGAGATTCCACTAGATTTTCGAATTCGGAAAATGTCAGGTTTGCGAAGCTCCCGTTCTCGCAGAAACTGGAAAAGGCGAAAGGAAGCAGCAACGGGGAAAAGAGGAGCAAATAGCACGATGCAGCAAAAAGAAGCAGCCAACGAAACGAAAGATAAAAAAAGGAAGTTGTAGAAGGAGAACCGGAATGACCATCCACCTTCGAAGGGGCCGAGAATTCTTGCGAAGCTAACAGCGACGACGCGACGACGCAAGGCAGCAGCGAAGGCAACGAGTCCAGGAGAAATCAGATTATGAAAGAGTCGACGTGGACCGTCGTTCGCGATAACGCCTGCGGAGGAAGAGCATCGCTGGGGAGATACAGTGGGATTTGCCCACATATTGATTCGCCTCTCGGCCTCGCGTGTGTGTCAACATGCACACGCAAGCCGCAGCGACGCAGAATTTTCCTCACGCTTCTGTCTTCTCTTCTTTTTTCTCTCGTCGTTAGCGTGTAACGGAAATTTTCGCTGTACCGCGCTTACACGTAATGACGCTGATTTATAATTTAGCGTGTCTTGGAGCTTTGCAGGGCAAGGCAGCGATTTTTATAATGTAATCGTGATAGTGCACGATGGATAGGGGCAGAATGGTTTATTGGAAAATCCTACGAGGTGAGCGTGATAATGGCTGCCGCGTTGACAAGGGAATGTTGCTGTTTGGAGGGTGAGCGATGCTCTTATTCTGTGAATATGATAATTTTCAATTGTTGCCTCGATGGAATGTTCGGTGGCCATTAGTCCACGTGGATCCTCTTTTTCTGCCTGCATTTTTCACCGAATTCAATTGTTGCGCGTAACCTTGGTAGAGTAAGCTGTAGTTAAGTGCTTAATATAAATGAAGAAGGAATGAAATGTATATACGAAAATACAAAAACCTTTCTGATATTCATATAAAGTCTGGCGCTAAAAATAGTACGCGCAATACATTTATCAACTAAAGATTTTTTTATGCGATTTTTATGCCATTGCTTTTTTGTTATTATTTGTCAAAGTTTCATTCGACATTTTGTAAAAAAAATACCAATTAAATATCGAAATTAATTGAAGAGTCAATTGTTACCAAATACTACTATTTCAACAATAGAAATATTGTTATATTTTCCACATTCATTGATTCGTACTTTTTGATATTTATTGATAAGTATTCTTTTTTTATACAAATAATCGAACAATAAAGTAATTTTTTATTGTGTGTTACTTTTCCAATTATATTAATTTTTTATCAAGAATTCCTTTTGCAATTATATTTCAATAACAATGAAAGAGTATTTAAAGAAATTAAAGTACGAATTCTGAAAGGAGTTTTGCTGATTATATTTGTCGTCTGGGTATAAGTTTACCTTAGAATTGTACTGAGGGCCAGAGTGAAATCAATCTTTTCACTATTTACTGAGAGAGATCACACTTTGTCCGACTATACATTGGACTTATCTACTGAGTGAATTTGTTTCGACGCACTCCGCGGTGGAAATTCAAATATTGAAAATGGTCAGTAGTAAATGGTTAGGATAAATGTTTTTTTTTGTTCTTGCGATGAAACGCTTTTTCTTGTATTATTTGTGTATTTAATGGAATAGACATCCAATCCCAAAATTTTACAATTGATTTTCCTACTGCAATTATAATTGAAATATGAAACAATGTATTGAAATCATTATAGTTTATGAATTTCTTATATCGCAGCTTTGGTTGTAGATCCATTTATAATTATCTGTAAATTAATATTATAGCACTGACTTTATACTAAACAAGTATGGATTAATAGTTATCTAATATCTTTACTATTAACGTACATCCCATTATTATAAACGTAATGCTTAACCGTAAGTAATTTTTTCTCTCAGTAATGAAACATGTAATTTGAAAGAAATAGAGCCTCTTCAACTAACAGGAAATGTTATTAAAAAGATCGAGCTGATCATAGCCTATGCTTAATATGTACGAAAGTACGAATACAGTAGACGAAAGTACGAACAGTCGACTACAACAAGACGCTGATTCTCAATCAACGTTTTTTTAAATTTTCTCGACAAGTAAGGATGTCAATTTCTTTTTCAATTTGATATTCTTTTATCCGTAACAGTAAATGATGACGTAAATTTCTCAGGCTTACTTTAAAATCTTCATTTTGATTTGAGCTCGTGTATTCCTCCTTTACTTATTTGTTGCGTCACTCTTTTAATAAATTTCTTCGAATACATGAAGAACGAATTCAATTGAAGATAATAAGACTGCTCAATAGAGCAGAAACTTATAATAAAGTAAAGCGAATTAAAAACGCCTGAGCGGATAATAATCCGAAAAGCGGACAATCGGAAGAAATGGAAGAAACAGGAGCAGTCTGATTACGGACCACGACAACACAGGCCAACACCAAGGAACAAATAAAACGGAAATTGCATGGAAGGAAGGAAGGAGGGACACCGACTAAGCCCAGTACCAGGTTCCCTCTATATTGCACAACGAGAGAACGAGAAAGACAAGCGCGCCGTTGTTCCTTATTCGGGGAACTCGTGTTTTTATGAAGGTCAAGTCAAGAGAAATAGAGAAACAGAGAAAGAGAGAGGAGAGGATAGGGAAAGGGGGAGGGTGCGAATGCATGCCAGACTCTTCGGGGATTTACGTATCGGCGCAAATCGAATGGAGAGAAAGAGAGAGAAAGAGCGAGAGGACATGTCGTTCGTTAACCGCTAAAAGCTTTTGGTGGCGCGCTTGTGCAAGCGCGGGATGCCTATACGCTTCTTTCGGCGCGTCCCCGCCGAATTGAATTAAGCGCGTTAATCGAATTCACGAAAAATCCACACACGCATACACACACACAGGAGGGCACGGAAATACATAATTTATAAAGCATGTACCGGCTTCTACAATTGCTTCTCTAAGTAGTTGTTTCACTTCGTTAGCGACGCTTTTACATTGCTCTACTCTCTATATGTATGTGTGTATAAGCTCGTGTGTATGTATGAGGAAGAGAAAGCGAGAGAGAGAGAGAGAGATAGAGAGTGCAGACAGAGAGTAGGAGAAGCTTCGGCCCGACCCCGGCCAGTAATACGAATTAAACGAAAAGCTTTCGCCACCTCGAGAGAGCGCGCTAGCTTCGTACCATCGTATTTTCTCGAAAATGTCCAGTCGAGATGTTGGATCGAACTATGGACGTACATTTCGGCGAATTCGATAAATGAAAAACTGTTTTGCTGCGTTTTCTGAATTTTGTCGTTCGTCGTGGAGGGTAAAAGAACTCGTCGCAACCGGTTACGATCTGCAGTTGTCTTCTAGATAATTGTTGACGGTCCACTACATCTACAGATTTTAATTAAACGTCTTTATCAATATTAGACTGTGCAATAATAGTTAATTACTAACATTTAATTAATCGACGCTATTTCAGCAAGCGTTTTTAAAATTGAAGAAAAGAAAAGATTACACAAATAAATTAACATTCTAGATCTATTTACAATTTTTTATTCGAAAACCATAATGTATAAACGTAAAGTAACACTAATAAAAAAAAATAAAATATCTTTTCCAAGAATCATGCTTTTATTAATATGATAAAGTTTAATGGTATCTATATGAAAACGGATTATTATTTTTCATTCCGCTTTTCCATATTGTACTCTACATTTTTCGAAAATCTTTTTCGTATACATAGCCTCCATAATATGTGTATTGTATATCAAACTGTTACATATGTCGTTTACATATTAAACAGAAAGATAATTTAATGTTAGTATTAGTTTATACATAAATATTCTAAGAGCTTTAAGCAATATAATATCAAAATCGACTTCCACTATCGGAAGCCACTATTAAATTATTAAATTCACTTAAACTATTAAATTCTCACAAATATATACAGCATATTTTACCTTGCTGAATATTCGAGCCGAAATTTCTTCCATATTAAATAGTATTGAATTTTCTGACAAAGATTTTTCTATTGATTAGACTGTAAGACCAATAGAAAAATCTTTGTCAGTTTATAGTAGAGTACAGTCGACATAAGTAATGTTTCTTAATGTACTGAATTTTCACAACACAACTCGTATTGGTATAAATCCTGAAACAACTGTAAACAACATTTCAAAAGTGTGCAAACGGAATCACTTTAATAATATCGCACTCACACCAATGAAAACTTCGCAATTTCGTCCAGTAATTTTATTAAAATCAGTCGATTAATCAAAGCCAGACAAGCGCCAACAATAGCCAATAAAAATAACCAGTCGTTCGGATACAATTGCTCCAGGCGAAACATGAAATCGTCGATATTAAACTTTCCCCGCATACAATAATTCATAAACTCTCGCACTTATCCGTCAGTCTTTACCGAAGGCTCGTGCCTATATATGCAGAACAATGGAAATTATCGCGAAACAGCCAGCGTCGATCGATGAGTTATCCATGCTTGAACAAAAAAAAAATAGAGAAATATCCATCAGGAAAGAAGAAAAATTTGCAAAAGAGAGAGAGAGAGAGAGCAACAGTGTGTACTGCGCTGTGCAAGAACCTCCCCCGGATCGCGTCGTTTGGCCGCTTCCAGTCGACGACTCCTCTTTGTCCGGTCAAATCGTGCCTCTTTCTCTCTATCTCTCTCCTGCACATGCACGTGATGCATTCCTTTTTCGAATTCTAGTGCATCTGTGGCGACGCAGCATAGAATGCCGCGCATAATGGGCTGCATTGCCTCTGCGGGCCTCCGTTGTGGACCCCGGGAATTGATCTCGCGCGCGCGAGAGAGAGAGAGAGAGAGAGAGAGAGAGAGAGAGCCCTTGCGATGATGATGGCGGAAGGAAAGAAAAAGAGGAAGAGACCAAGCTTCCTCGAACGCATTTCCTAATCGCCGCGAGCTTTCATAAATACCAAAAGTTTGGGATTCCTGTGGCGATGACTCGTTGAAACTGGAATTATACGGAGGGACTGAGAGGGAGGGCTCTGTAATTATGATGAGGAAAGTTGTGAAAAACTCGGTTTGGCTTTTACGACGATCACAAATTTTGAAATTATGTGGTTGCAGTATGCCGAGCTTACAAAAACAATGTAAACCTTATTTTAGACAACTCTTCTATGTTGAAACTATATTAAACTATATTATTGTAAGTGTAAACTATATTTTAATTATGACTATGTATAAGCCGGATAATTACAATGAATACTATTAATTAAAAAATATTAAATAAATATTGATAAAATGTTGAGAGTGTGGATTATTATTCATGACGATTGTAAATTAACAATATATATGTATTGTATAAGCACGTGCATCTAATGAACTTTGAAGGCTCGCAAATAATATAAAACAGTCGTAAATAAACAAATTTAAAATTGCCGTATAAACCAAACAGATACACGTAATACTACGAACACTTTTCTTTGTTTTGAAATACCGTTAAAAAGTAAATGTTTTATTCGGCAAACGAATCAAACCAACAAATCCAGATTATCCTCCGAACCGCTGAAACCAAATATACTGAAAGAGAATTGGAGCGAATGAGAATTCTAGGATATAAATATAAGAATAACATATTATTTGTTATTTTAAGACAATATTTATAAAGTAATGAAACTATGTATTTTTAAACTTTTATTAATAATATTTACAACTATTATAATACTTTAGTTTCATATTCTATATAGTTATAGACATTTTTTATAATATTACATCAAAATTTCACAAGATAATGCATAAAACCATTTTAAACTACGTACATTTCGGGTTATATTAATCTATATTATAGCAAGTTTATAACGCGATTTATCACTTTCAGCATTTCTGTATGAGATACTTTCCAACTACCTTATCTCTGCAGCGTGTAGCAAAAGTGGTTGGAGGGCTTTAGTTGCTATGGCTAAATAAACAACATCGCACAAGGGAAAACTCTTGAGGTAGAAGGTGAAAATGGGAACTGACAGAGTAATGTATTGTCTTATTAAAATCACGTGCAATCAAAAACTGCACTATATTACTTGGTTCCTTTGTAATCAAATTTTTTTATTCATCTCATTTTCTAGTGAGTGTGAAAAGACGGGTAAAATGTGTTTTTTAATAATTGTTTCTGAATGAAATATAAAACATAAGTACCCTCAAATTTATAAACATAATCTAGCATCATGAGATTTGTAGTGTTACAGTTGAGTCAATTAATATTTTTTTATTTTAAATTATAAATTATTATTATTATAATATTTTTAACAATCAGACAATTAAATTGCCCTTGACAAACTCAGTTAAATTACCTTTAATCATTTTTTATTTAATGTTAATTACAAAACAATAGCAGATTATAGTTAATAAACTCGAGTATTGCATAAAAACATTAAAGTAAACATCATTTGAAAAAGTAACTTAAATTCCCGCTTTCAGTCCAGAATGCAAGGTAAGCTCTCATGCTTCATTTCCCATAGGACTGAAGAAGCGGAGAAACGTCAATGCAATCTAACAACGACAATTCGCACAATGAACAACTGCCACAGCTCAGAGGCAATATAACGTTGGTAAAAAGGGAAAAACAATTAACGAATGTCCATTCAGTCGTCAGTCAACATTAAAAACTGCGACGTATAGCTTTCACAAAAAGGGTAGCGAAAGAGAGAGAGAGAGAGAGAGAGATAGATAGATAGATAGATATTCTTT